>APFE030583767.1:258166-286435 GCA_000404065.3 Pinus taeda
TCTTTGGGAACTTGATTCATTGGAGAAGGCATTCAAGTTGGCAAGAAAAATTGAAAGTGAAATTATGGAAACAAGGAATCCCACCACTCACAACTATAATTATGGAAGTGTTTTTTCTCCTAGCTTTCCACAAC
This sequence comes from Pinus taeda, assembly GCA_000404065.3. Taxonomy (NCBI): domain Eukaryota; kingdom Viridiplantae; phylum Streptophyta; class Pinopsida; order Pinales; family Pinaceae; genus Pinus; species Pinus taeda. The sequence continues at coordinate 258,301 of APFE030583767.1, forward strand.
CTACAAGGTTTACACCACAACAATTGGAAGAAAAAAGAGAAAAATGGCTTTGTTACAATTGTGATAGCAAATACACTAAAGGTCATCTGTGTGTTGAGAAGAAATTATTTTACATAGATTATGAAGAAGAGGAAGAAAAGGATCAAGAAACATAAAAAAGAGAGGATATACACCAGGAACGCACCCGAGAGAAAGAAGAAATGAATCCGACCATATCTTGTAAAGCATTGGAAAGAATTACCACTCCTCAAACTCTCAAGATAGAAGGACATACCAAGAAGAAAAAGGTTCAAGAAGTGAAAGATCACATTAAGAAAGAAGAAATGAATCCAACCATATCTTGTAATGCATTGGCCAAAATTACCATTTCTCAAACTATCAAGATAGAAGGACATACCTAGAAGAAAAATGTTCAAGAAGTGAAAGATCACATCGAGCATCAAGAAATGAATCCGACCATGTCTTGTAAAGCATTGGAAGAAATTACCACTCCTCAAACTCTCAAGATAGAAGGACATATTAAGAAGAAAAAGGTTCAAGCAGTGAAAAATCACATCGAGCATCAACAACAAGTTCTCCAACTTTTAAAGGATAATGCCACTTTGGTGCAGAATCGAATGAAACAACAGGTAGATCAACATCGCAATGAAACAAGTTTTGATGTGGGTGATTCAGTAATTTTACGGCTACATCTCAAGCAAGCTATTTATGAGAAGGAAATGTTGGCAATGCTACATGCACTTAAGAAATGGCGACCTTACCCAATGGGAAGACACTTCAAGGTAAAAATGGATCATGATAGTCTTAAATATTTTTTAGAACAAAGATTATCTTTGGAAGAACATAAAAAATGGGTCACAGATATGTTGCGTTATGACTTTGACATCATCTGTAGAAAAGGGAAGCAAAATTTTGTTGCAGATGCACTCTCAAGAAAGGATGAGGATGTGGAAGCATTGTTTTGTGCTACTTCTATTATCCAACCAGATTGGATAAACGAAGCAAGGGATGAATGGAAGAAGGATGACGAAGTGTGGCGATTCATTCAAAAGTTGCAAAAGATCCCAATTCAAACAATATTGCCAGAACTTGAAGAGGAAGGAAAAAACATATTGGAACTTAGAGCAGTCGCAGAAATAAGAATCCGACAACTATGAAATCGATCAATTTCAGAGTATCTCATCAAGTGGAAGAACTTATCGCTGAAGATTCCACATGGGAGGACAATAATTTTATACAGAAGCATCAAGAACTACTCAAGCGTTGAGGACAACACTTTTTGAAGGAGAGCGACATGTTAGGCCCCTATACTACTAGTGTAACCCCTTATTGTTATTACAACCCCCTTATTATATTGTTGTACCCATGTAGTCCCCATATTGTTATTATTGTGCCTCATAGAAGCCCACTATTGTTATTATTGTGCCCTTACATTAATATTGTTATGTCAACTTTGATTATATTATGACCCCTTAGACTCCTATATATAGAAAGGAGGTCTTGTCATTTGTATCATCCAAGAATTGTTCATTTGTGTAATGTAAAGGAGGTTGCCCCCTCGAAGAGGCTTATTTCTAAGGCGTTTATCTTTCTTTTCTATCTTTTTGTGAGCTGGTTTCATAACACCATGATGCTGCAAACCTTCTTAAATAAGAAGGGTTGGCAGGGATGACGTTGTTTGGTTAATGCCATTCTACTAAAAAACTAAAGGAAAACAACAACTCAAGGAAGAAGTGCAAAACTCACTAGGATGTTGCATAGACTTATAAACCAAAATATCCATTGATGAATTCCAAACTATAGGGCCATAATTTCATCATGACGAGGACAATTTCTTTCCATGTATTTAAATACATGCAAAGCTGGGTGCTTGGACATGTGAAGAGATGCCTTAGCCTCTTCCAATTACTCACTTTACTATATGGTTGTGTTTTCTTGCTATGTTTCATACAAATCCTTAAATGCATGATGCCTTGATGCTCATTGTTAAAGAATAAATAATTGAATGAGTTGATTATAAACCTTACCATTGATAACAATGACCTCTACTTTTAAAGATGTGGTTGGATTAGCAAAACCAATTGCTAAGTTGTTATTCTTCCTTAACACATGATAAACCTTGATACATGTGACTTTAATTGCTAATTTTTTTTTCTAGCTGTCACCAATGCTAATAAATTATCATTTGGGATAATATTCATTACCATTTGGCTCCTGATGAATCTCCCACCACTATTAATGATCGAACGTGAGAGTCCATGGCTATTTTCAAGCTTGCACTAAAGCATGGGATTTTGCTTAATTATTAGTTGAGATACCAAGACACCATGCAAAATATATTTCCATAGTTTCTCCAGGGCTCATTATGACCCCTCCCACACGTGCCACTTGTTTTATTTAAAAGAAAAAACAACGATAATCTAATTTTTAAGCTTAGAGCCAAGCCATACACCAAATTGGTGTATAAGATCTCCTAGTTTGTAGGACAAAGGACCCTTTTGTGTGTAGCAATGCAAAAATCTACAAAGGTGTATATACCCTACCCCTTTTTCAAATTGAACGTTTAACCTCTAAGGAGGAAACATATGTTCTTAACCATTAAGCCCACTTAAGTTATACTTTAAAATTTGAAGGACACGTGGGGTTTGATTCACTTAGTATGCAAAGGTCATGAAACCATTTAATATAATCTCTTTAGATTCATGAAAACTAAACCTTGTCTAACAATGAAAAAAACCCTTTTAACATTCTCATGTTATAACAATATTTGCTATTAAATTAGAAAACTAAGGCGTAATCTAACTTATAGAGGAAATGACCTTTTTCACAACATTTTTTTTCTGGTTAATTTTAACCAAAATCCGCAAAGATTTTTAAAAATTTGAATTTAAGTTATTTAATTTGTGTGCGTCCCAAAGGTTTTAAGGTATTGAATCTATTTATACATTCAAAAATGCATTTTAAATAACAAAAATTTACATTCTTTTTTGAAATTATTTTACCAAATTCTAATAAAAAAATCTACCCAAAACCTAATAACATAATTACTTTATTAAAAGCCCTAATATAATATTTCAATTTGAAATATTTCCTTTTGAATTTGGGATTAGTTATTTGTTTGTTTTCCGTTTTAAAACATTAATTTCATTATCTAATTATTGAAATAAAAAAAATTGTTCTTAAAATTTATTAGTGAACTACGGTTTACCCTAATTTAGCGGAGGGTATTCTCTAAGAACTAATTAGCTTTAATTAAATAAAAAGATAATAAGAAAAGAACTTAACAGCACCTAACAACATGGAAAAAAATAGACTGGGGCAAGAATATACTACCATAGAGAATGAGAATAATTTTGATATTGACAAGCATTTTTCATTTGAAAGCGCATCTTTAAATTAAAGAATCAAAATAAAAATTTGACAGTGGGTTATCGTTGATTGATGAAGATCGGACGGGCCATACTGTTGGGCACCTTGGTTTCTAACAATAAGACGTATCTCTCTATAAATACAGACAATCCGCGTTAAAACTAAGTGTGGGGTTGCTGTGGTTGTAGGCGATCAATTTTGGTTGTAGACTTCGAAGTTTCGTGACATTTAATCTCTCAGTACAGTCCATTTTGAAAGGTATTTATTTGTGTGGATTCTGCTAATTTTTTACAGGGTGTTAGAGCAGTTTGAATTCTGATACTCAAGGTAAGCCTAATAAATTGTTTATTTGGTGTTCTGTTTTGGGGTTTCAAGTTTCGTAATCCAGACGTGCCTGAATTTCCTTTTATCTCAGAGATTCTGTTAGACGGTGTTAGGGTTTATTTGAAGGTTTATGGTTTCATTATGCTGGTTTTCCCTCTTTATTTTGAGTTGTCTGTAGGTTCTTTATTTTTCTTATCTTGATCACAATATTGCAATTATGTTTCCATCTTTTGTTTTCTCCCAAGATTTTGTTAGATGGTTTTTAGGGTTTATTTATGAGAGTTGAGAGTTTCATTTTCATGGCTTTAGGCGTGTGGATTTGATATCGACGGGTCTGTATATTCTTTGTTTTGCTTGATCACGGATGCATGTTTCTTTTTGTGTTAAAGATTTTGTGAGATTGGTTTAGGGTTTATTTTGAAGGGTTTAGGGTTTCATTTTGGTTTTTTGTCTGTATTTTGAGGGTTTGGTTGACTTGTTTATTCTGTTTATATGGTTATTCTTTTGTCTTTTATTTTTTCGTTTTAGGGTAGACAAGTTGGGGGTTTTAAGTTGTGAAGCCGGGACAAGACTAGATCCATACTGCGAATTGAATGATGTCAGTTTTCTGTGTTAATGTTTGTTTTTTTCTGAACCCCATTTTGGAAAGGGTTATGAAAATCCTTAACCCTAGGTCTGTATGGGTTATAATGGATCTCAGCACTAATTTTGCGTGTGGGTTGTGAATGATATTAACTCTAATATGTGTAATGGGTTTTTAGAGCCCATATTAACTCTAATTTGTTGTGCATATTTGTGGGATCGATGGAATACTAAGCTGTATGACATGGCTCCACTTGTTGATCTCCCTTGGTCTTCTCACCTGAACTGACTGGGTCACGAAGGGACGAGGTCGTGCAAAGTCCCAGGCGACAAAGTTGTTCCTTTGATGGGTTATATCTTCCAATAGGAATTAGAGTAACGTGTTCTGTTTTCCATTGAGGTCAATGCTGTAACAGTACAAGAGTTATCTTGAGTCAATGCATAACCACTTCATATAGGATCTCAAGGCTTTTTTGAATGATCATAGCCATTCCCTATTCCTTCCTAAAAGGAGCTTGTTGCGAGAAAATCCACTTTTTTGGTGCTTTCAATTTAAGTTTGCATGCCAAATTTGGGGCAAAATGTTACCATATTTATGTCAATGGAGTGCATTTATTGTACAATGTCTGCCTTTTGATTGATTATGTCTTCCTCAGAAAGCAGAATGATGGGCTCTGTTTTCTATTGGTGTAAATAAATGTTAATGCAAGCTATGATGTAACAGGTCATGATTTTATCCATTGTGAATGCATAGCCATTTTATACAGGTTCTCAGCTTGGTGTGCATGATCAGAACTGTTCTTTATTTCTCCCCGAAACTAGCCAGTTATTGAATAAATCCATTTTACTGGAGCTTTCAAGGTTCATTCTGCTCAATGCACTATCAGCTTAAGGGCTTTATATTTCCATCGTAAATTTTGTTCGAATGACCATTTTAGATGATTTCTGTGTATACCTTCCTCAAGTTTTGCATGTCAAATTCAAGGCTAATTGCACGTCACATTTATGTCCATGGTACGATCTTTTGAATGCTACCACAACTATATCAGTGTAGTGTAGCGGTTTTTTGTTCGCTAGATATTGCTTAGGTTCAGCCGCATAATTTAATGTTCTGCAACTTGATGGCAGGTAATCATTGAGAAATTTTGTCAGCTATGGCAGAGTCAAAGCCAGGGATGAGAAAACCTGTATTCACTAAAGTTGACCAGCTGCGACCAGGCACTAGTGGTCATACTTTGACTGTGAAGGTTGTCACTGCGAAGATGGTTTTACAAAAGGGCCGGCCGGATGGTTCTCAGGTTCGTCAAATGCGTATTGCAGAGTGCTTGGTTGGTGATGAAACTGGTGTTATTGTTTTTACAGCCAGGAATGATCAAGGTATGCTTCTCTTCAGCTTTATGCTCGGAATATTGCTGGTATATGAAATTTATGGTAGAGAGACGTGTTGGTTCTCGAGCTGGATATTTTAAACAGAAATCGTCTACGTAATAATTTGTTTTTGAAACTCTCAAAACCTAACATTTGGGGTTTTCAAAGTCTAGTACTCTGCTGGGATCAGGGCTAGTGTCAGACAACAATTCCTCCAATTTAATCCCTAGACTGTGTTCCCATACTTACAATTAATTACATGGATGCTTCTTCTCTTTTCTTAGCATAAAGAGTTATTAATACATGCTTGCCTAATTAACACTGACATTCACGTTAATTGTTGTTGTGCATGCTTAGATTAATGTCTCAATCACCTATGAGATCCTTTCAATTCTACTTATATTTAGTGTTTATTGAATTATTAAATTCCATTCATATAAGCGTTAATTATCAGGAAGTCCTCTTTCCATGGATTCCTCAAGTATCTCCATTCTGTTTGGGAATTGGCATACTTTCACAAGAGAGTTTCTGTTCAACATATATATTTTTCGGGTTAATAATGTTCAGCTAAAACTATTTCCTGTTTAGATTTGGTTATTCTCTCCAAAGTCTGTTCAGTTCTGACTGAAATTCACTGGTATTTTCTTGTTGTTCCTGTTGTTCATTTATGTGCCTATTATCCCTCCGAAAACAGGTGAAGATTTTTTGGCAGTTATGGCCTTGTTAGTTTCAGATTTTGGGTTTCTGTTGTTTTACATATTGAGTTCGTGGTTTCAGATTTCTGATATAATAGTAGAAATCTGGTTGGCTCATAACAATGATATCATAGCCTCAAATGGTAGGAGTTTTATGTCAGATACCCAGTTACATTTCAGACTACAAATTCAGCTTACTGTTGATTCATAGCATAATGCAGCAGTACTTGACATTTCTCCAGGGGAGGGCCTCACAAATCTTGGCCTAATGCAGATGTTCATAGTTATTTTACCTTTTTTGTGTCACAGTAAGTGTTCCAGATTCTCCTTGAGGTTCATTAGCCAATTTGGGAACTGTAATGATCTTAATGTAACATTGGTTCTCTCACCACAATGAGTCTAGCAAATAATCATTATGACGGTATTGGAAAATAGTCATACGTTTTAAGACTTGGTTTCTACCAGTGTTAGAAATAAGTGAGATCTGCAGGTGTGTTCAATACCTTGCCTACATGCAATGACAATGATCATGGCTTGTGTTGTAACATTATTATTGCCTTTTGCTCTTCCTAACATGGACCAAATTCTAGAGCTAGCTGTTGTAAGTATTGAAGTCATCTTTTGTCTTGTGGTCTTCTCTTCCATTGGTTACAGAAGATAAGCAGATTGTCCAGTTTCTCTTCTAACCTGCTACGTTATCTCCGCGTCCTTAACAACACATCCAATCTAATGTTCTTCATGCTATCATTCACACGTCCATTAGAAATAGTCTTATCATTTGTTATCCTATGTTGTTATTTTCGACACCTATGATACCTTTCACTCGCGGACCATAATTTTGGAAAGGGAGTGATGGGTTTTTCCACACACAGGGATGGGTTAATAAGTTAATTAGTCAAATGATGACAGTAGGCCGCATTTGCTAGATCAAATGGATTGTCATTTCAGGACTCTGATCCAGCTGAAATACATCTGGAAGTCTTCAGTTTCACGATCTCAATATTGTTATTTATTGTTGTTTACTTTCAGTGTATAGCATATTTGTCTCTTAGATTATTAGCAATTTGAAAGGATACAAGAGTTTAGATGTTCGTTTGAGGAAGGTATGAAAAATTGAAATAAATTTATACACATGTAGTTTGCTATGGGAGTAGGTGTTTAAATTGAATGCTATTCTCTGACGCTATGATCATTCTAACATTATAACTTTTTTGTTACCTTTAGTGGACTTGATGAAGGCTGGCTCAGCTGTAATTCTACGCAATGCGAAAATTGATATGTTCAGGGGCTCAATGAGGCTGGCAGTTGACAAGTGGGGAAGAGTTGAAGTTACTGAAGATGCTGACTTCAAAGTTAACGAAGAGAATAATCTGTCGCTAGTAGAGTATGAATTGGTTAATGTCGTGGAAGAATGACAGGTGCAGCCCATAGCAAACAAATAGAGAGTTGCTCTCATGCACGTGGAAAGATTTTGGAATATAAATTGGGTAAACAGACGTCTTTACCATAATGGTTCAAACAATTTAGTGTATTCTGGCCAGTTGCTTGAAAAATGTCTCTTCAAAACAGTATTGGCTGTCTTCTGTTGAAAACAGTATTGGCTGTTTTTTGGGCAGAACCTTCAAAGTGCTATATTGGAGTTCAGTGGTTTTACAAGCACAGTGATATTTACTATTCAGCAAGGAATATCGTCAGATATAAATCAGTACCTGCTCAATATGATGTGATTTTGATTTGCAACGATGTAAATCTAATATCATTTTAGCGCAGTTGTTAGTGCTCTATTCTGTTTGTTACTCGTGATCATGATGTTTGTAACGAGGGAGGACTCAATTGTGGTTTTCTAGCCTAGTTAACGATATTTAGTATTGAAAGAACAAGAAGGTTTGGAGCTCTCTCATATTCCTATTGCTGCAATATTAATTTTTTAAATTTCAACCTTAACATTTAAATCCTTGGTTCTCTTTAAACATTCATTACTTGCCTATTAAGAGTACTGGCAAAGAAAGTATAGGAAGAACCTATTTTTGGATTGCATCTGCATGATTGTCTCTCGCATTTGGTTCTCTTAGTCAATGACTGCTTTTTAACTTTTATGTCACAACTTACTAGGAAAGCAAAAAAAATATTAGTGGTTTTCAGTGGTGGAGTGATGATAAAGATGGTGCGTTGTATTCAAAATTAGAGGAATTGATTTAACGTGATCAACTTTAATTCTTTTTAGTATGTGCTGGAATTTCTCTAGGAAATCCTAGAAAATCTAAGGTATTGCAGTTTGGATAATGATACCCACTTTGTTTCATATTATTAACCCACTTTCTCGGATTATTAACTGTTCTTTACTTGTATGGTGAACTCTTTTGATTCTAAAGAGAAGTTATCGCTGTTTTCGTGATTATATTAGTTTGATTGCATATTACAAACTTCATTTCTTTTTAATTGTTGGAATTTGTTCTTGAAGAGCCAAAGAAGATATATCTGTGTCCACACTGATGACTATTTAATTACCTGTTTCCACACTGATGCCTATTTAATTCTGTTTCCACAATGATACCTATTTGATTATCTGTTTCCACAATGACAACTACTCGATTCCATTTTATGGACTTCTATTATGTGATGGAATTTTGTTTGAAGAAACTAAAGAGAGTGTTGTTTCCGCAGTGGGTTTGTTTTTTTAGTATCTGTTATTAATTTTTTTTCGTTTTATTTGTGTACTAGAGTTTTACTGATGGAATGGAGCCTCTAAGGTGGTTTCGATAAAGATACTGGTTTTGGTTGCATATTATTGACTTTATTTCTTTGATTTATGTGTTTCTATATTCGAAATTGAAATAAAGGGCACACAAAATAAGGGGTCATGAAGGTCACACGGGCTTCATAGACATTTGGGTTTTAAAGATACTGGTTTTGGTTGCATATTATTAACTTTATTTCGTTGATTTATGTGTTTCTACATTCAAAATTGAAATAAAGGGCACACAAAAGAAGGGGTCCTTGAAGGTCACACGGGCTTCATAGACATTTGGGTTTTAGAGTAAATTGGCGCTGGCATCTTTTTGGCCACACTTTTTCCTATGGTTTATCAATGGGCAAGAGTTTCCTGGCCTCTGAGCACATTTCAAATGATCATATCACTAGTGAAATGGTGTGCCTTGATGGATAAGTGATCACTCAATGTTCATGATATGCAGGAAGGTTAAAAGTCTGACCCAATGATAAACCAGAAGCACAACTGACGATGACTTTCTAAGTGGTCACTCAATGTTCATGATATGCAGGAAGGTTAAAAGTCTGACCCAATGGTAAACCAGAAGCAACACTGACTATGATTTTCTGCGAAAGATTCCATATTATCAAGCAGGAATCATAGTATTATCATGTTAGTGTACTTTGTAGGTTGTATTAATCCTTCCAACTTCGAGACAATATAAATTTTGTATAAATCTTTCCAAATTTGAGGGACCATAATAGGAATATATTGAATCTGATCCTTCAAGATTTGAGAGACCATAATGGAAATATTATATATTGTTGCGCAAGTCTTTTCAAATTTGAAAGACCATAATTGAAAAATTATTGTGGCATGTTGCATTCTAATTAAAATGAAAACGAAAGATGAAAATACATTTTTGTTGTTTCTATAAATTGTTCCACCCATTCAGATTGAGAGTTCCTTATTCAACAGGAAAGAACGGTAAAATGGTGATAGAATCTTGGCTTAGTAGCTGTTCACATAACTGAAATGCTCAATTACTTACTATTGTTTTAGAAGTAGTGCATATAACGTATACTTACTAATGTTTGATGCTTGTAGTAGTGCAAATAACGTAAATTCTTTATCATTTAAAATTGTCACAGTAATTGTGCTATAAGTGTTATGATAATATACATTTTTGTTAAGCTTGGTAGGACCTTTTTTTCATTATCTTTTAAAAATAGACAAGTTACATCCAAAAACTGTGGTTAGGTGGCCTCAACACGCCTAGAGCGAAACTAGATCTGTTGGCCACCTAACAATATAATAAGCCATCCAAAAGCAAAACATTGTGATTGTCAATCCAAGCTAAATAAATTTGTAGTCTTTAACTCCCAAGATTTTAGATAAACAAAAGCATATAAAATATGGGACTGCTCCATGCAAAAACTAAGCAAGGAACAGCCAACAGTTCATCATCAGTTGACTCAATAGTAGCAGGATTTTTCACACTTGAGCCTTGAAGCTCAGAGTGTGGGATACATGGGATATGTTGTTCAATGCCATTGAGGTGGCCATTCTACTTTTGTAGCTAAAATTGGATTTACTGGAGATCCTTGTTGTAATTTGGGAGCTTTTGAGAAGGTTGAACCAAAAAGCAAATGATCTAAAGCTTTCACCAAGAGTCTTCATCATTCAATATAGATGGATAGTTTGCTTATATTGAGAAGTTCTTCCCTAAGAGTGTCCAACAATATAAGTTCTTCCTTGAGAGTGTCCAAGGTCGGGCATTAGAGATTGCCGATCTTCCATATCGATATCCATAAGGCCAACTTGTTGGTTAAGCTTGTCTTCCCAAGCTTTTATCCGCTAGTGGACTTGTGTTTAACTACCCTCGTGGTATGCGGAAGCAACTTTGTTGATTATATGGGAGAAAGATTTGTGGCCATGAGGTTTGTCCTTAGATTCATTAAGAAGTACGTGGAAGCAACTTCATTGATTATACAGAAGAAAGATTTGTGGCCACGAGGTTTATCCTCAGATTCATTGAGAAGATGAGGCTCAAGGGCGCCTTGGGATTTCTTGTCTTGGCCGCGAGAGCCCCAAGTGGCTTTGCCCGCCCTTGTAGCAGTTCACTGTTTTATTTTGTGCTCGTTTATTGTGTCATGCTTTAGCATTCTAACATGTGGTTTATATAAATTGTACAACATCGTTCATTGAGATTTATAATATGTGGATTGTATAAATTATACAATAACCATTTAGATTAAATTTGTTCATTGAGATTTATGTAATATTTTACGTTTGTTTTGTTTTTGTTTTTGTTTTTGTTTTTGTTTTTGGAGTTGGAATTTTTAGGCCGATATGCCTTCCTTTGAAACAGCGTTTCGTCGTCCTTTTGATTCTCAGATAGACATTTGGCGCATCTGGTTTAATTGACATCTGGCCTGTGTTTATGTGCTCTGATTGACATTTGTTCAAGTTAAATATCTCATACATCGGCATGGAAAGCGGGCTATATTGTTAATTGCCATAACTGTGGCATGCGGGGCACTGTTGGCGATGGTGCAAAATATCAGGTCGCAACCAATCCCCACAACACCGTGTTCGATGTGAAAAGACTCATTGGAAGGTGATTCAGCGACCTCGATGTACAGACTGACATGAAACTATGGCCCTTCATTGTAGTTTGCGGGGACAATGACAAGCCTCTCATCCAAGTTGAGTACAAAGGCCAGAGGAAGGATTTCGCAGCAGAGGAGATATCTTCTATGGTCTTATCGAAGATGAAGATGATAGCCGAAGCATATCTCAAATTTGATGTCAAAAATGCTGTGGTCACAGTGCCGACCTATTTTAGCGATTCTCAGAGGAAGGCCACTAAAGACGCTGCTGTCATTGCGGGTCTTAATGTGATGAGGATTATTAATGAACCCACAGCAGTAGCTATAGCTTATGGGTTTTCTACACAGTGCACTGAAAAGAAGACAATCCTGATTTTTGACCTGGGTGGAGGAACTTTTGACGTTTCCATCCTTACTGTTGAGAGTGGTAAATTTGAGGTGAAGGTTGTTGGAGGGGAGGATTTTAATAACAGGATGCTAAATTACTGTGTTCAGCAATTCGAGAGAAGAAACAAAAAGGAGTTGAGTACAAATGCAAAAGCTCTGCGGAGACTGCGCTCAGAATGCGAGAGAGCAAAAAGAAGTCTGTCTTCCGCTGTGGACATTGTGATTGATATTGATTCTCTCTACAAAGGATTAGACTTTCACATAAAGATTGCAAGGGCAAAGTTTGAAGCACTCAACGCTGAGTTGTTCGAAAAGTGCATGAAAATCGTGAAGCAATGTCTGGAAGACGCCAAGCTGAGCAAAGAGCAAATTGACGAAGTTGTACTGATAGGCAGCTCCACCCGCATTCCAAAGCTCCAGGAACTCCTTCAAAACTTTTTTGATGGAACAAAAACTCTGCAAAAGTTTAAATCCTGATGAAGCTGTTGCACATGGTGCTGCAACCCTGAACGAGGAAATTGTCCACCTAGTACTGATGAACGTAACACCTTTGAGTCTAGGAATCGAAGTTCGTGGAGATGTTATCGCTGTAGTCGTTCCCAGGAATACTCCCATTCCCACTCGGAGGGAGGGCCATTTCACTACCCTGCGTGACAGTGGGTTATTCAATGTGTCATTTAATGTTTATGAAGGTGAGAGAGCTATGGTTGTCGACAACAATTTGCTGGGTCAATTTATTTTATGGGGAATTCAGGCATCTCCATTTGAAAGGCCACAACTTAAAGGTGTGTTTGAAGTGGATGTGGATGGATCCCTGAAAGTGTCTGCCGAGGACGAAAGAAGCGGGGTAAGTAATCAGATTACAATTGCTAACGACGGTGGTCGGCTGAAAAAAGATGAGATTGCGAGAATGTTGGGTGATGCATAGAGATTCCGTCGGGAGGATGAAGAGGCCAAGAAGAGGCATATCGCCAGAGAAAATTTGGCCACTTGTGTTTACAACGTGAGAAGCAGAGTCAAAGAAGCCAGAATCAAGGGAAGCATCACAAATTCAGAAAATATGGAGCAAATGTTACATGGCGTAGAAGAATGGTTGGATGAAAATGATTCTGCAGAGGTTGAAGAATTGGAAGAGAAATTGAAAGCCCTCAAATTGAAATGCAGGCGATTGAAAAAGAAAGGACGATTTACTGAACTTTGAAACCCTGTGCTTCTTCAATTTTAGATAATTTGTCAATATCATGGCAGAACTGTTTGCATGACAGAACTGCGTTGGGCTTGAACTTTTCTAAAAAATTAAATTGTATTTAAAGGAATATGGTGTCCAAAAAGCATAAAACTCCAAACATCAAATCTCTTTGCTCCTTGTAGGCTTAAACCAACATCTCTTCTAGAGAAATTCAACAATTCTAATTTAATAATCCTATCGGCCTCTCTTTGTACCTTTTGGGACAATTGCGAGAGATTATATTGCTGCTTATAGCTTGTCAAAATTTTGTTGGCCTTACTCTTAACAAATTTGTTGGGTTGTAGGTAATTTCCAATTTTTTTTAATAAATATTAAAATGATTTTGTTGCCCAAATCATAGAGGCGCACAAGACCAAAATACTAACAAGATCAATACTTAATAGATAGCATCTAAGACTTAGGTGAAATTATTGGAGCAGGGTTATCCGATCAAGAGCCAAGCGCAGGTAGACACTGAAATTCACATTGTATATGCTTTCTTATGTGAGCCAACTATGCATCCAGGTAGTCGACGGTTTTGCATTCGCCATTGGTTCTTTTGAAGATAATGGAAGAATGCGATAATCTCATTTCGATCGTCATGCTTTTCCTTGAAAACTTGCCCCAATAATGTCTTCAATTGCAAGTGAAGGGCGATTGAGTGGATGCATTCTTTTTCCTTCCTCTAGTGTTCCCAGGGTCTAGGAGACAATGAGAGACTTCACCGTTAAGCTTAGATTCGAAAAATGATTGCCTTTGTTTGCATATAGACCTTTCAAGGTGAAAAATGTTCCCTTGGTTACTAGGGGTGGGGAGGAGCGGGGTTGTAGCGTGCAAGGCTTGTTGTTGTCTCTTGGGCCAAAGTCTTAGAGTGAGGCCTACTGGTCTAGCCACGCTCCTTCGCACCATGGCGAACATGACCACTCTATCTCGACATGGTTAGCCAATCAAAGGCCAAACATAACAAACATCAACTAAGCCACAAGTGCAACTCTACAGAGGACCCAACCAAACCAATTGCTCAGGGGTACTTAGAATGCCCCAACAACCAACAATCATTGTAAGCCCCCCCTCTTCACAGTGCTAGAGGGTCAATAGGTGAGCTAGATTGCTTGTAGGTTGACTCAATGAACCTAGAACACTACCAACCAACTCATTACAACACCACTAGAACACTGAAAGCATGAGGGGGAGACCAGAGACCTGTGGTCCAACCATTAGACGAAAAACATTTGACGCAAACCAATTGTGAGCACACAAAGTTGAATAGAACAAACTAGGCAAGTCAGTGACAATCTTAATTCCAGAGAGGAACCGAAACCCAATAATTAACCAATAACCAACCAAGATGAAAAATGAGAACCAAATAATTTAGAAGCCCAAAATTACTTGTGAATCCCACTTGATGAAATTGGAGGTGCTTAGTGGCTAATCAACATCATTGGTGACCCTTCAATGGCTCCTCATCCATGCCAAATTGAGCATGAAAGATCACTGTTTTCCTTACGCTAGAGGCCTTTGGTTTTCAAACTTGTTTTTTCTAGCGAGAGATAACCACAAAAGGTGACCACTCAAAATGACAATTTCCACCATTGGAGTTGAGAACTAGGCTTGTAGGGACGATTGTGAAACCTCCCTGCAACCTTTGGAGAATTCACGCCACGCTTCTCAACAAACAATCGAGGAGAAGAATCGAGAGACTTAGAGCAGGATAAGCCATGCAATTTAGCATTAACTCTACATGTATGGTGCATGGGGGCGGGGGTGAGGGTTGGTAGGAGAGGGGGCCATGTCATGCTGCCCCCCTTGTTGTTGTTCTTGAAATCCAGTGGGGTGGTGGGCGACCATTTTCCCCTACCCTTGTGATCTCCTCATCACCTTGATCATTTCGAGATTGTTAATTGAGATCTATGATATTGTTTTGGTGATTGTGTACAAATATTTCTAAGTCAAAAGTATGCTGGTTCCAATTACAATTGAAAAACTAATGTTGGTTTCAATTACAACTGAAAAATTAATGGTTTCAAATTTAGTTTAAAATTTAATGATTTCAAGTTTAATTAAAAAATTAAAAAAATGAGAATCAGATAATCTAGAAGCCCAAAATTACTTATTAATTCCACTTTATGAAAATTGGAAGTGTTTAGTGGTTAATCAACACCATAGGTGACCCTTCAGTGGCTCCTCATCCATGCCAAATTGAGAATGAAAGATTATTGCTTTCCTTACACTAGTGGTCCTTTCTTTTCAAACTTGTTTTTTCTAGTCAAAGATAACCACGAAATATGACCACTCAAAATGGCAATTTCCACCATTGAAGTTGAGACCCAAGCTTGTAGGGACCATTGTGAAACCTCCCTGCGACCTTTGGAGAATTCACACCACGCTTATCAACAAACAATCGGGGAGAAGAATTGAGAGACTCAGAGCAGGATAAGCCATGCAATTTAACATTAACTCTGCACATATGGTGCATGGGGGGGTGGCAGGAGAGGGGGGTAGCGTCAGGGCAGGATAAGCCATGCAATTTAACATTAACTCTGCACGTATGGTGCATCGGGGGGTGGCAGGAGAGGGGGGCATGTCACGCTGCCCCCCTCATTGTTGTTCTTGAAATCCAATGGGGTGGTGGATAGCCATTTCCCCCTACCATGTGACCTCCCAATCACGTTGTTGTTTTTGAAATCCATTCCGGTGGTGGACAACCATTTCCCCCTCCCTTGTGATCTCCCAATCACATTGCTATTCTTGAAATCCAATGGGGTGGTGGACATCCATTTCCCCCTCCCCTGTGATCTCCCAATCACCTTGATCATTTTAAAATTGTTAATTGAAATCTATAATGTTTAAAATTTAATGACTTCAAATTTAATTAAAAAAAAAAAATAAATTTTATTTATATGTATTTCTCTCAATATATTTAATAGTTTCAAGTTTAATTTAAAAAATTTAAAATGTTAAATTTTGTCTATATATTGTCCACATATATTGGTTTTGCTTTCAACAATTTTAAATAAATATAATTTTAATAAGTATAATAAATTGGACGTTACAATTGAAAAATCAAGTACAATTTAATTAATTATAACAAATTTGAAAGTAGAATTTAAAAATTATAAGAAAAAGTTGTGTGTTGTTTATATGCATTTTTCTAAATGTATTGGATTCTTTTAGGCATAATTTTAGAATAAAAATATTTAGTTTTTTCTTGCATGTATTTTTTTGTTTTTAATTATTTTATATACAATTAAAAAATTAAAAAGTTGGATTTTGTTGGTATGTATTTTTTTTATAATTAATTTGGAGCAATTACAATCACAGTAACTTGCCATAATTCAATGACACGGATACAAATTTACACTATTGAAAAAACGCAATGCCATTTGCTGTAACTTGCCATAATTCAATGACACGGATACAAATTTACACTATTGAAAGAACGCGATGCCATTTGCTGTGTGTAAATTGCCACGTGTTGCTGGCTTAGTGTGAGAAAAAATGATGATGATCTATTACTCCCAATAAACTGCCTAATGTACAGGGGGATTTTAGTCAAACTTGCTGGGTTTTTTTGATGTTTTATTTACAAAATTTGAATGGTAGAGTTGCAGTTTTATTGATGGTAGATTATTAAAATTTGATGTCTTAGTTTGCATTTAGTTTCTATTCAATTTATTCAGATTAATATTTGTATGGCTTTTAATTAGTTATTTATTGAGGTTCAAATTTATATTGTATTTTATTTTTATTTTTATTAAAATTTGTATTGATTTGTTTATGGGGTATAGAATAGTCAGTGATGGCTGTGTTATTAAGTTATTTAGCAATGTGAGGTGATGGGTGTGTTATTAAGTTATTTAGGGATGTGAGGTGATGGAGTGTATTGTTAAGTTATTTGGTGATGTGAAAGTTACCGGTTAGAGATTCTATGGGCAAAAATCTAGTCATGCTAAGAGTTGATGTGGTCGGGTGCGATCCCTTGGAGATTTTGACGATTTAGTTGCATTTGGGTTGTTGTTTCTCAAGCCACATGTCAAGTTGGTGATTTTGACGGCTTAGTTGTATTTGGTTTGTTGTTTCTCAAGCCACATGTCAAGTTTGATGTAATCTCTGATGAACTCAGACCACTTGCAAAAAAACTAAAAAATGTATTGTTTTCATCTTGTAAAGTTCAAGGAGTAGACTCTCCAATCTATGTAGAGTCTTGCTCTTGCTAAGTTATAAATTCCTTGTATATAAGGCTTAAGAAATGTTGAATGTACTCTTGATGTTATAGTGACAACTTCTAGGTTTGATCTTGGGTCTTAGCACATATTACTCTAACAAATTATCAATTAACCATGGTAAAATAAAGAAGGAAAAATAGTTATTCCTAAAAATAAATTTGTATTGCTATTACATAATTAATTATGATGTAATTAATAATTACATATCATATTGTGAAGTTTTATCTATTTGTGAGAGTAAATATTTACTGTGAATGTTTTCATAATAAGTTGCCATTCATCAATCTTTGTCTTTATTTTATTGTTATACCATATATATTATGAAGATTTATATAGAAACCTAAATTGGTTACCTTTATTAGGTGTTTTATTTACAAAATTTAGATTGCAATGTCTTACTATTTTATATTATTGAAATTTGATGCAATTTGCACTTAATTCATTAAAACAGAACTTAATATTGCTCTTATATGATTGGTTTTTTATACATTGAAAATATGGTCTTCATCAACAATTACGTTTACTCTGGGAACTTGCAGAGATTGCTCTTTTTTCACCATGTTATCACTTGACCTCCATTTGAAACATACTTGCCTTTGACCATCATTGATGAACTTTGCAAGATCAACAATATTGATATCTTGGTTTGTAGGGGGGATCTCGCAGAGATTGCTCTTTTTTCACCATGCTATCACTTGACCTCCATTTGGCACATACTTGCCTCTGACCATCATTGATGAACTTTGCAAGATCAACAATATTGATATCTTGGTTTGTAGGGGCTTCCGCCATAAAATCTATGAAGTAGTGAACCATCCTATGGACCAACCACCATCTGTCCGATATTTCGCTTTCGACTATCTGTCAGTTGCTAGGAAAGGTGGTTTGGATACTGAATGTGTTCAAGAATTGATCAAACAACTTGACTTGTCTCAGGCATGGATCTCATAAAAATAACTTATAACTGATGCTCTTGAAGCTTAAAGCACAACAAAACCCATCAACTTATAATAGACCCACATAATTACAATATTTCCACATAATTACAATATTTCGCTTTTGACTAGACTATCTGTCAGTTGCTAGGAAGGTGGTCTGCATACTGAATGTGTTCAAGAATTGATCAAACAACTTGACATGTTTTAGACATGGATCTCATAAAAATAACCTATAACTGATGCTTTTGAAGCCCAAAGCACAACAAAACCCATCAACGTATAATAGACCCACATAAACTCTTGAAACCCAAAGCACAACAAAACCCATCAACGTATAATAAACCCACATAATTAAATTAGTGATATATTCTCTAGGCAAAAAAAATGTTGTGAGAACCACTAATTTACAACATGTTTATATGTTAATTCATTGATTCTACATCCTCAACTTGGACACCAAAAATAAATATAGGGTACAATATTTTAATAATATAGGCACGCTACCACTAAAAATTTATAATTTTATTTAACCATCAAAACATAAGCTGCCATTCACGTAGAAATGAATTTCCTCATTCGTATGTGCAACATTTGGCCCTTCTGTGCAGACGGCTAACTAATATGAAATTGCATTAATGAATTCCAAACTTGAACAACGTGAGGTCCTTGTTGTTAGGGCTGCTGTTACCTTTCACACTCGGACAAAGCAACAATGAGACAACAACACTGCACTGGTAGATGCAACAACTCTACTAATGTAACAGATGAAAATAATTCAAGATTGTGTACAACAACAGACTATAAAATTGATAGCGGAGATCGGATTGATGTAGGACAACAAATAGAAACTTAAAATTTATGGATCTATGTTGCGACAACTAGACTTGGAGTGTCACACTTTGCAGTTCTTCGTTGCTAGTATCCGTAGCCACCATGTAACATTGAATCAACTACACGATCGGTGCAACAGATCCAGTGGCTGCCATTACTAACAGATACGGTCTCCATGTGCAGTTCTACAAAACTCATTGCCAACGCCTTGCTTTGAGTATTTAGGTCATTGTCAGATGAAATGTATAGCAAAAGTGCCTCTGCCCTTCATACTACCCACTCTCTCGGCTCTTGTATTCGATTTGAATATAACAGTGGATTCAATGCTATGACGTGGATCTTAAACCCCAATCAGCGTTGGCTCCATCTCACCCCTACAAAACATATGCAACAATACAACTCAGAGTCAACGACTTCACCTCCTTGTAGAGCTTGAGCCCACACACAATGTTCATGTACACGAACAAACAATTATTTTTCTATTACGCTGCAATCACACATCTGTGAGATCCAACAATTTCTAATGTGAGAAATTGTTGTTGAAAAAAAATATCAACTGTGAAATCTACTCAACAAACCAATTTTCCCTATTTTTTTAAAATAAGCCTTATTTCCAAGTCCCTTTTAACATTTACATTATTACATAAGTCACAAATTACATACAAATCACATCAGTCTAATATGGTTTTCAGATTACGTTCATGCTACTTTTTTTTTTTCACCACAGGAGCTACCACTTGATCTCCATTTGAAACATATTTGCCTCTGACCATCATTGATGAGCTTTGCAGGATTGACATTTTTTGACTACTCCCAAGAATAGCCCAAATATTGATTATCTCTATGGACAAGTTTCCATCCTAGTACTATGCACCAAAATACACACTTCTAGTTATATAGGTAACCTATCTAAGTACAAAGCTTATCCAACAATCAATTATGCAATTGATATTTTGTTCACACGCACATACACACATTGATAACATCTAACTAATACTATAGCTGATAGTTGCGAGTTTTATAACTGAAGGTTGTGTGTCCATGTTTTCGATAGTAAAAACATTCTATTGAGTTCTTGTTTTTATTGACTCTGCCCTTTGAGAATAATGTCATCTCATCATGTGAGCTGTCCTCTGTGTTACCTGATTTCATCATCCTCTCTTCTGCTAAGAGTGCTGATGCTCGAGAGAAAAATGACTTAAGGTGAAAATATCATTGTCATAATTTGAAGGTAACCTATTTAACAAAATAGCCTTAGCATCTTTTTCTTCTATTTTTACCTCAATTTCCTCTAGCCTCCTTATGAATGATTTTAGATCATTTATGTATGATACCCATTATGCATTTTGAGTTTGATTAAGTGCAATTTCAAAGAGAATTTTGCATTCATGACCTTTTCCCTAAATATCTTGCTTAAGTGTTCCCATATTTGTGAAGAGAACTTTCCTAAGTCTATAAAGTGAAGTTGTGAATTTGACAAAATTAGTCCTATAATAGAATTAGTTCTCTCTTCCCTTTTCTACCATTCAAGTAATTGTTTTGGATCCTGGGGTGTTAGTTCTAATCTGTTGACTGAACTCCATAGGTTTTATGCATCCAATTCATTTAGACTTTCACTTTCTAGGTATAGAAGCTTGATCCATTGAATTTTTCCACAACTATTTGCTCCATATTTAAAATAAACCGATACTGTAGAAATTATCACCTCGTGCACTGGATCTACTGCTTATTGCTCTTGTGGTGGATCCCGCAGCTGGATTTCTCACAAATATGCAACAATACGCAACTTTTAAATCTCTGTAAACCAGGGGTTGTTTTTCTATCGGAACAATGCCAGATGGCGTTCACTAATAAGTTCAGCCGCGGGACCAATTACTGGTGGCTCTTTTCTACATTGTAAATGGAAAAGACACACAAAAGACACACAGGGAATAAATCTGGAGACCGCACCTCTGCATTTTTCTCACTTAAATACCATGTAAAATTTGCTCTAATAAATTCGAAGTGTTGTGAGGGTTGACGTCGAAGCAGGTGCAAAAGCAGTTGGTAATTACTGTAACAAAAATCAATTTCAGGAACAACGCTGCACTATGGCGCCATGGTTGAGGAGACGAGGAAGTATCTCGACGAAATCATACCATCGGCGGGGCCGAATGTCGTGAGGGAAACGAGCAATGTAAGTGTTGAGTTCTGCATTCTGATACCAAGAAAGAAAATAGAGATGCACAAATAATTTTTCTATTAGATCACACAATGACATCAAGTATATATGGAGCTTATGAGATCCAACCATTTCTAAATTAAGAGATTGAGAAAATATCTCAACAACCAAAATAATCAACAAACCAGATCTTACCTAGGTATTTTCCTAAAGTAACCGTTATTTACAAGTGTATTAAATTTGTATAATTAGTTTTTTTATTTTATTTATTTTTTTTCTTTAAATTTTTTTATATGCCGAGGTTGAAAATATACATTGAAAATACATATCCAATAGACGAAAGAGAAACCCCCGTAATAAACTTAAGTAGCATTGAAATCCATATATATAATTCAATTTTTGATTGACATTTAAGGCAAAAATATATACGTAACCAGTAGGTAGTCTGCAAACTCATAAAAGTTTGAAGTGTTCTTGCAACTTTAGAATTGAAATTGAATGACTGTGCCTTCCAGGGCTTCATTATACAAAACTTCTTCAATATCACGGGCTCCTGGATGAACCTGGAACGCCTCATTTGAGGGGTGGCCTGTTGTTGTGTTCAGCGCCTTGAAAACACGTTTTTCTTCAAACCACTCACTTGTTCGCTTCATTTTGTAATTCCCTGAGAATGGGATAAAGGTTGGGTGCTTCGATTCCATCTTTTCGATCCATTTAATCACAAGCTATGAGTCTTCAAAGATCTAGAGCTTTGAAACCCAAAATAGTTAGCCACATACAAAAGAACACACAAAGTTGACAACTCTATTTTGGTATTTGTACATTTTCCAGGACAGTAGTGTGTGTTTAGCGATATGTTTTTCGATGCAGAGATTAGCACCTTCCCCACATGTAGTTTGATGGCCCTGGCTAGCTCCATCATAGAATCCCTAGGGCATGTTTTCTTTCATCGATGACATGCTAGGAATTTAGTTTTCTTTTTGTTAGACCTCACTTTGTGCACGCCCATCAGAGACTCAATTACAATGATGACCATCTATGTTGGAATGGTTTTATCTTGAGAAGCAGCCAGGTTTCTCACCCACCAAATAGAATGAATAGAAAAAATTGGGAAAGCAAAAAAAAATTGTATCGAGCGATCTTCCCATTCCTCGACACATTCTGCAAGGTCTATTCCAAAAAGTGGAAGTAGGAGAATAATTTGATAATACCTTGATCCATATCAGTCTAGTGAAAGGACAATTGATGAACAAATGAGAAACCATTTTTTCTTCCATTCTACACAAGAGGCACCGGTTGGGACTGACCCAACCCATCTTAATCTCATTATCCCAAGTGAACGGACAATTGATGAACAAATGAGAAACTATTTTTCCTTCCATTCTACACAAGGGGCACCGGTTGGGACTGACCCAACCCATCTTAATCCCATTATCCCAAGTAAGCAATTTGTTGGAAAGAGCCAACCAAAGGGCTAACTTGCATTTCAACTATCCTTTGTGCTTCCATAAGTAACTGCACTACCAGTATGCCTCCCCACTGAAATTTAATTCAAACTAGGATTGATATCCTAATTCAACTGTATATTCCCCTGAGGATGAATTCTTGGACCAGGTTAACCTATCTTCGTCTCTTTTAATAACTCTGATCATGGCTAAGTCAAGTAAACTTACATAATTCTTCCATTCCAATGCTTCTGGATTGCGTAGGGCCAATTTCTTTGTAGACTTCCACCCATGGAAAACCCAATCTTGAACTTTCTTGTTACAAGCATTTGCTGAAGTATAAATCCCAGTTCAGTGTAAGGGGATGATTAAAATTTCTGATAACTTATATTGATCCCCAGTTTCGATCTAAAGGTTGACACCAATTCAGGCATTTCTACTATTCCCCACATGCCATGCAACCCAACTTATAGGGAAAGCGTCACAAAGGGATTTCCAATTAGTTGATGAAGAAGGCTGTGATTTTCTAGGACATCGGATCCACTCGATTTCAGATTTGCTGCAAAAATACGTGCTCTTCATGGTCAGCCCCACGAGGATCTATAGTTCAATAGCCTCCACGAGCTCTTTGCTATTAGTGATTTGAAAATGTAGTGTTTTTAAACCCCAACCTCCCATTTATTTAGGTTGTGCTATCATCCTCCAACTGACCAGAGGAATACCATCTGTTTTCTTACTTCCTCTTTTTGATTTTATTTTCAGAAGAAAAAAAACCTGGCCTTTTTGTATTATGTAAAAAAGACTAGTACATGTATCAATATGTATACTAAAATAACCAGAGACATACAACAATAGAAAACAATCCTGTCAGGTATGATTCATCATCCAATAGCTCTAGTTGTAGCATAAAAATTTTGCAAATATAACAGCTTACCAAAGTCCTTGGTCATATTGCATAAAATGAAATGTCAAAAAACATTTAGAAGCAAGATCCAATATTATGGTAGGTGGATCTCTCCAACTTCTCTGAGATGTCGGTCCACATATAAAGTGTAATGAATGTTTCCATATTGATCTAATAGTCCATTTTTTTGACAGATTGTCTGCTTCTTTATTGTTTTCCCTAAGTATGTGTGTGATGGAGAATGTTGTTTTCCCTAAGTATGTGTGTGATGGAGAATGTTGTGAGAGATGCTAGTAAATGTCTTACCCTGTTGGTCCAACCTGCAAGTAGAGGGGATCAAAAGCAGTATTTCCAAGTATCCCATCGATGGCTTTGTAGTTTCCGTATATGTTGGTGATGTCAAACTATTTCTGCGCTGCGAACCAGAGTAAACCCCAGAGCGTTATGATTTCAGCTCTGGTATTTATTCCAGGGCCCCATTCTAGTGCAGGTGGTATAATGTGCAGTTGTTTGGTTTGAGGAACGCTCCATAGTCACACATTACCATTTATGATGCACCATCAAACCAACCCGCAAGCAAGTAACTCAGTGGGGAGGTTCTCAATTTCACCTTGTACTGATTTACTTCATAGTCCATGGAAGTGTCCTTCGACCATGTTATGGCTTTGTAGCAAATACTGCTGTAATCGATGGGATTTCCATCAAATATGAAATGGTTCCTTACATTCCAGATCTCCCACATAATGTATATTGGCATTACTATTTCATGTTTGTTACATCAGACTAGTGGGACATCAACTGTTCAATGTTTGCCTATAAAACCACAGAGAAATCCATATAATGTGCAATGTTCTTCCATACCTGGGCAGTGGACGGGTAGGAGAAAAAAATGTGTTTTGCCGATTCATAGCAGTCTCTACAGACGATGCAAACTCCCGGGCCATCAAATCCTCTTTTGAGCAGATTGTCCCAGGTCAATACTTTGTTTCTCCAAACCAACCAAACAAACAAAATTAATTTGATGGGGATTTTTAATTTCCATATCTTGTTGAACCAAGAGGTCTGCCGAAGATTGTATCTCATAGAAACATAAAATCTGTAGGTTTCAGCAACTATGGGCATATGGTTGTGCATTTTCCCTTCCCAAGTGATGTGCTCACCTTTAAAATTGTAGATGAGACTGGATTGGCTGAGTGCCGAAGTGAAATCCTGCCATTTGGTTGCGTGGAGTCCAGACAACCCATTTCAGCTGCATCCTTCCATATATGACAACGATTTTGATAGTGCCTTATGGATTCCTGTTAATGATGTTAACAATATGTCCCTGTAAATTCAGCTCCTGGTTCATGCCTTTTATAGTATCTGAGCCCATCAGGATTTTCCATCCATCCTCGAATCCCCATTCCATTCTCATGAACCACCAGGGGAGTATCTTCAAGTGACTGCCAGATTATGGATCCAGATTTCCTGAGAGAAGTATTGTTCCTGTATAATTCTTCAATGCTTGTGTCTCTCAAGTATTTTGATTGTACAATGTCTTGCCAGATGCCTTCTCCATGTACAACCCTCCAAAAGGTTTTTATGAGGAGCGAATGACCAAAGGAGTGGATGTCCAGAAGTCCCCACCCACCAAAATCTTTTGGGATGGTTAAATCCGACCATTTGCAGAGATGTATCTATGTCGGAGTCCCGATACCTCCTCAACGAAAAATGATCATTATAGATATAATATTTTTGACAATGGAGTGAGGAATCATAAAAAGGTGAGCCCAGAAGACGTAAATCTGTTGAAGTGCCGCCTGAAGCCATATGTACCTGCCACATAGAGAGATATATCTGTGTGTCCAGTTGGAGAGTTTTATTTTATATTTATCCACCAGCCAAAGCCATTCCATTGAAGTATAGCTGCATGGTTTTAATTTATATCCCTGGTAGGAGATGCCCTCCTTCAGTGGAGCTGATGTTACGTTGAATATGCCAACAATCTGTTCTATCTTTGTGGTGTCCCCATCAGAAAAATACAAAGTGGATTTGCTGTTGTTTGTGAAGAGTTGTGACGCTGCACCATACCTTGAAAAAATGTAATGTAAAGTACCCCATTGTTCAATAGAGATAACACCGAAAGTTAATATGTCATTCAAAAAGAACAAATGCGTAATATTGACATAATTAGTAATATTAATTCCATAAAAACAACCACAGGGTTTTGCTTCTTTGATTTTGTGGCTGATTTCGTCCATGACAAGAAAGAAAATAAGGGGGAAAGAGAGCAACCCTGTCTGAGATAGCGACCCGCCTTGAAGAAGTTTGTGGGGAGGCCATTGATGAGCACAACAAAGTAGGCAGAGGTGATGCATGCCATGATCCACTCCATATTGTTTGTTCGAAGGCCAATCTTGTATAATATGTTGAAATTGTAATTTCAACTGCGCGACAGTTGAACCTCGCAGCGTTTAATTCGCCCAAAATAGCTCCCGAAAACCATCAAAGCTCATCGGACCGCTTTTGTTGTGAAGGTGGTTTCCGTACAAACCACTCCGATGCAATAAAACTCTGCCAGGCCAACTGTGTACGTTTACAAAACAACCTTTCCACCGGGACCTAAAGGTTGGTCAAGTAAAAGCTTCCGATATCCACCACAACCGTCCGATTAAGCTCAACGTTCTCTACCGTTGATTGCATTCAAAGCTGCATACGAGCCTGCAACATGACATTGAGTAAAAATTTTGATTGACGCTGGTAAAGTAAATTTAATGGATTAATTGTGTTTGTAAATTGTAGGTGAGATATATCAGTTTTAATGTTTTTTTTTTTATGCAGGAACATATGGCGAATTTAAAGACAGGTATGGTCATTTTTGTTATATGATATACGCAATGTAATATTATAAAAAAAATGACCTCCTCCATTATTGCCAGAGTAGTTGTTTTTTTGTGAGTTGACTTGGTATATGTAATGAAAATGGAATGAAACGTAGAGTGCGTGCGAACAATTTTTTTTTACCAGAGTCTTTTGTTAGTGTGAATGCACAACAATGCATAGATTATGAGTTGACCATTTTTTTTGTAATACACGGTGAAGCGCAACAGCTTATGAAAATATGGGCAAATGAAGAAAATCTCTTACACAGAGGTATCAAAATTGTTAATGCACAACAGTGCAGGTGTAATGTTTTTTTTGTTGTTGAGAGATTGAAATGGAATGTGAATGTGTTGTAGCACACATGTAAATTCTTGGTTGCTCGTTGAAGCAGAAGCGTAGAAGGCAGAGTATGTAATTTTCTTTTGGTTGAAATGTAATGTAAGGAATTACATTTACAGCAGTAAATGTAAGATTGTTTTTTATTACAACAGTATATGTAAAATTCTGTTTTTACAGCAGTAAAGGTAAATGAGATTTTTACACACAGCTGTGTAAAATCTCAAGAGAAAACAGAGTAACTTTTGTTGTTGAATTTTTTTTGGTGAATCCAGTGGAAGAGGATGAATCTTGTATCAGGAATTTTGTTTTAATGAATACAAAGATATTGTGGGTGCATGTAATGCTCTGCTCAGAAATATTTTAAGCTTCCCTGTGTTAAAAATCCTGGAGAAAAACAGAGCATTGTCTCTGTGTGCAGTTTGTTTGTTTGTTTTTGGGATTTTACCAGAAAAATCCCCAACAATGGTATTAGAGCATATCTAGGCTCTTTGAAGGTGTCAAAGAAGCTGAAGGAAGGAGTTTCTTGCTGCAACAACTTCTCCAGCAAAGTGAAGACTCAGTGAAAAGGATCCAGGTATTTCACAAGTTTTTTTTTGTGTGTTGCTGTTGAAGAAACGGTTAATTGTTTTAAAAACACAGTCAGGTATTAGAAGCACAGTTAAGAATGGCAAGGTCAAGGAAGAAAGTCACAAATCCTGCTAAAAATGTGTCTCCCTCTACTATTAAAAGAGAAGAAAATCTATTTGAAAGCATTCTATTTGAGGTTCCATGGAAACTTTGATATATGGGAAATAAAAATGAGGAATTTCTTACAGTCTAAAGGGATTGAAATTTGGGAATCAGTGATTGATGATAGTAGGATGGATAGAGAATCCAAGGAGTACAATGCAAAAGCAGCCAAGACAATCTTGGATGGGCTGCCTGATTCTGTAAAGAAGAATCTAGGAAAATATTCATCAGCAAAGGATATATGGGACAGACTTCATGACCTTCACTCAAAGGGAGCACTGACTATGACCATCAGTCAAGAAGGAAATTCTGAACCCATCATAGAAGCTGAAAATGAGAAGGTTGATCTCATCAAGCTTCAAGTACAAGAAAGGGATGAAGAGCTCGCCAAGCTTAAGAAGGAACTTGATGAAAGCAAAAGGAAG
>APFE030583774.1:0-46627 GCA_000404065.3 Pinus taeda
AGGAGCAAGCCATTTTTAGGGCCCAACAATTAGAATTGATCTACTCTCAGTCTGGGATCCTACAAAAGTACTTGCCAGATGCTCCTGGGTCTAAGGTTGATGTAGCTAAGCCGAAGCCAGGTCCCCATGTGGATGGTATTGTTGGGTCGGTAGACACGAATACGGTGAACTTGTTGAATCAATTGCAGTAGTTGTCTTTACAAACTGCTTCTAACAACCAAGTCACATCGTCTAACCCTATGGCTTCCCAAACTTCTTCGATTAATGTCGTCCAATCTGATAACCTCGAAGGAAATCAAAATTCCAATGGGAAAAATAAAGGACGAGTTAAGAAAAAGAACCAGGATGGGAAGCCTGATGCAAATAAATCCAGCAATAATGCTGGTGGTGGTAGAAATGAGCCAAAAAAAGAAAGTCAAGTTTCCATGCAAGTTGTGCAGTGGAGACCATTTCACTCATCTTTGCCCCAAGATTGAAGACGCCCAGTGCTTGTTAGGGCAGCAAGGGACTTCTAGTTCCCAAGCTGTGTTGACCAACCCTTTCCCCAAGGGTAGCAACTTCTTGATGGCACGAGTTCAAACCGTGCAACCTCCACAGGGGGCAACCAGGAAGGGGAAAAATCATCGAATGTTTTCATGATGGGTTCTAACGTCCATGTGGCTACTCGATCACGTGATTATGGTGAAGCTGAAACTTCCAAGGATAAGGCTGCTCCTGAAAGTACTGACCTTTGTATTGAGCGACCCTCTGTTGAGACTATACCACGGATATCGAAAGGTTCCACTAAACGTGCGACTATTAATCCTAATGCTAGGGCCGCCCAGAATTACTCCATTGTGGAGGATCTAGCTCAGAGTCTGTGCGCTATGTCCGCTTTAGAGGTTCTCCAGTCATGTCCAGCTCAAAGAAGTGCTTTACTTTCCGCGATTGGAGCAGTTGATCCGACTAATTCTTTAGTGCTCACTTTCGACATGTTAAATGTCAAAAAGTGACTCCCTCATCATATGGATTTTCAAATAAAGTCTACATACCGGAAAATTAACATTTTTCATACCGTTATTGATGAAGGGGCTTCCACGTGCGTCATGTCGATGTCATGTTAGAAGGCTATTGGATCGCCTTCGGCTATTCCTTCACCTACCATCTTGACCGCATTCGATGGTCATTCTCATAAGCCACTTCGGATTATCCTGGCCTTTCCTATATGTGTTGGGAGGAAGGTCGTTAATATTGAAGTAGAAGTCGTAGATGCTAACCTAGACTATAATCTCCTCCTAGGAAGGAACTGGGTATACGAAATGGACGCCTTTGTTTCGACTCTGTTTCGTGTCATTTGCTTTCCTTATGAGGGGAAAATCGTGAAGGCTGATCAATTGGATTATTATCCAGTTGATCCTGAAGCAAGCTTCAACTCTATTGTTCCTTTAGTGGATAACCCTCGTCCGCCTACTAAGAATCTAGGAGTAGGGATGTATTCCTGATTGATGGGTACTTTAGAGTTTCCCTCTCCTATTGCTAAAATCAATGCCATTTCTTCATCTAAGGAGTCTCGTCGAGAAGGGTTCTTTCAAACTCGTTATTTTTCAGACCCTTGGACCTTGCCTTCACCTACGACCACATTAGCTGAAGGACAAGGGAATGGAATGGCATTCCCTATATCTGCAGCTGAGCCTAGATATCAGTCTATTGTCAACACTGCAGAAGACCATTCTACTCCTTTTTCCGAAGAGGAGTTAGATGGCGATGTGGCCCCGGCTTGGAGCCTTGATTCTACCTCTGCTTTGGATTGCTTAGATTTAGTTTTACCTTCAGAAGAAGCAATCCTCAAAGCAATGATGGGTATAGATCGACCTTGGGAAGATTTACACCATCGTTCATACTTTCTTCCTCCATTGCAGGGGGTGAAATCTAGATTCTCCGAGCTCTATTCTAGTGATGTTTGTACCATGTCAAACCCTTTGGCTCCAACAAACATTCGTGCTGAAGGTAATATTTCGGTGATTTCAAAAACAACACCTCTAAACATCTCTAGGGACCCTAACACAATCAAGAATCTCTTCATCAGAATTGAGTGTTCCCCTGAAGAAATTAAAATTTATGCCGACCAGTTGAAGGAATTTCGGGATGTATTCGCTTGGTCTTATGAAGAAATGCCTAGCATTGACCCATCTATAGTTCAACTTGAGATCAAGACGTATGAGAACGCCAAAAGGCTTCGGCCGGTCAACCCTAGGAAAGCAGTAGCTATCAAAGCGGAAGTGGAGAACCTGCTAAAGGTGGGTTTTATATACCATGTTCCTCTTACTGATTGGGTTTCTAATCCAGTTCATGTAGATAAAAAGCAAGGAACAATCCAAGTATGCATCGATTTTAGGGACCTAAACAAGGCTTGTCCCAAAGATAATTACCCCACGCCATTCATTGATCAGATTATCGACGAGTGTGCGGGTAATGAGATTTTTTCCTTCATGGATGGATTCTCTCGTTATAATCAAATTTCTATCCGTCCTGAAGACCAACATAAGACAACCTTTATATGTCCCTAGGGTACCTTTGCATATAGAAATATGCCTTTTGGTCTTAAAAATGCTGGAGCTACCTTTCAGCGGGCCATGTCATATGCTTTCCACGACATCAAGCATGTCATCGAGGCATACTTAGATGATCTTGCTGCTCGTTCTCGAAAGAGAACTAATCACCCTAGCCACCATTGAATGGTTTTCGAGCAATGTCATTTTTATAAAATCCGGTTGAATCCAAACAAGTGCGTTTTCGCGGTTACGTCTGGTCGGTTGTTAGGGTTCATTGTGTCAAATGAAGGGATTCGAGTTGATCCCTTCAAGGTTGAGGCAATAGTTCGGTTGCCTCCCCCGTCCTCAATTCGTCAACTTTAGAGTCTTCAAGGGAAGGCTAATTTCTTAAGGCGGTTTATAGCAAACTATGCCGAGATCACTAAAGGGTTCATGCAGTTACTATGGAAAGGAGTTCCATTTGTATGGGATGACTTTGCGCAACGATCATTTGATGCTTTGAAAAAAGCATTAGTCTCTACCCCGCTTTTGAGTCCACCGAATTATGGCAGAGACATCCTTTTATATCTCGCTGCAGTAGAATCAACCATTGGTATGGTTTTAGTTCAGGAGGACGATGCTCTCATCGAGCATGTGATTTATTATTTGAGCCAAGGCTTAATAGGTCTTGAACTTCGCTATTCTCCGGTTGAGAAGTTGGCCTTGGCAGCTGTCCATGTTGTCCAGCGGCTCCATCATTATATCTTGCTACGCAAAACTTTTGTCTTAGTGGCGGTCAATCCATTTCAATTTCTCCTCAGTAGGCAAGTGATTGGGGGCAAATATAATAGATGGATAGTCATCTTGGAAGAATTCGATCTCGAGTTCTTGTTAGCCAAGTCTAAGAAATCCATGGTTTTTGTTGAGCTAATTTCTGAGTTGCCTTGTGGAGAGGATACTTTTTATGAGGAAAGCTTTTGCAACAAACATTTATTCCTCATCCCTTCACTCGACCCTTGGTATGGAGATATCATTGTCTATCTCCAGACTTCGAAGTTTCCCTCTACTTTCTCCAAGAATGAATGTCGTAAATTATGTCACCTGGCTAAAAATTATGTTATCATTGGTGATACCTTATACCGTGGAGGGGTTGATTCAATCCTTCGGCATTGTTTAACCTTGGAGGAAGTAGAGTCAGTGCTTAATGATTGCCACAGTGGAGCTTGTGGTGGTCATCCATCGGGGCTTGGTACAGCCCAGCGCATCTTACGTGTTGGCTATTTTTGGCCTTCACTTTTTAAAGACTATGTGGAAGTGGTCAAACGTTGTCACCCTTGTCAGATATTTACTCGCAAGATGCGTGCTCATCCAGCTCCTCTTTTTCCCATTGTCACCGTTGGTACTTTTACTAAGTTGGGTATTGATTTTACAACTTGTAATCCGCCTTCAGCGGCGAATCACAAGTATATTATTGTGGCTGTAGACTACTTTATCGAGTGGGCCAAGGCCATGCCCACTTATAAAAATGATAGTGACATGGCAACTTTGTTTCTTTTCAATTAGGTTATCTCAAGATTTGGTGTCCCGAGAGAGATTTTCACTGATCATGGCAGTCACTTCTAGAATCAACTGATGTCTGAATTGGCTCTTAAATTAGGTTTCCACCAAGAGCATTCGTCTCCTTATTATCCTCAGGCCAATGGACAGGTCGAGGCAGTTAATAAAACTCTTAAGACAATACTCCAATGGACAATCGACAAAAATCGGTCCAATTGGCTCGTTATGTTGTATTCGGCTCTTTGGGCATACCGGACCTCTGTAAAGACTGCTATTGGTTTTACGCCTTTTCAGTTGGTTTATGGGATGGAATCTATCTTTCTGATCGAATGTGAAATTCCATCTCTCAAGTTAGCTGTAGAGCTCCTTCCAGAGACTTCGAGTCTCGAAGAGTGCCTCCTTCACTTGGAATATCTTGATGAGCAGCGTCGAGATGCTGCCACGATGAATAAGGCTCATAAGAAAAGGGTAAAAACGCAGTATGATAAATCTGTTTGTCCTCGAATCTTTTCTGAAGGTGACCTTGTCTTGGTCTATGACCAAGATAAAGATACCTTGGGGGCAGGAAAGTTTAAGCCTATGTGGTACGGTCCTTTCATTATTAAAAGAGTTTTAGAAAAAGGGTCGTATGAGTTAATCGATTTTGAGGGAAACAAGCTGGCGGAGCCTCGAAACGGGCTCTACCTAAAGAAGTACTTTGCTTAAGTAGGAGTTAGGCAATGGCTTCTTTGTATATTATGTATATTTTTACATATATCATCAAGAGTTTTGTGATGTCAACACTTTTTGGTCTACTGTTGCAGGTGTTGATGGATGACTTGGTCTATTTTGGGTTCGCCAATGGTGCTAGTCGGCACACTCGGAATCTCGCTTTTGTAGCTTGGGTACTTTATTATCCAACTGGTCAATTGATGGTATGAAGAGGCATATGCATTGGTCCTGCTTCAAATAATATGGCTGAGTATACTGCCGTTATTAATTTACTATCTGAGGCAATCTCTTATGAGATTGACTCGTTGGTAGTTTATCTCGATTCTCAATTGATAGTGTCTCAATTAAACAACATTTATCGGATAAGGGATCCATGTTTATATCACCAGTATTTAAGGGTGAGGTTGTTGCAAAGATCATTTGTTTATATTAATTATTTGCACATTCGAAGATCCAATAATTGGTTAGCTGATTCTATCGCTAATCAAGCATTAGACTGGCACATCAATCATTCATCATAATAAAATCAAGCATCAAAAAGTCAAACTGTATATATATATATATCATCATAAAAGCATCTTGAGTGTACATATGTTGTCCAAAAATATACAAAATTGGGACTCAAATGCCCATAATCATGTCCGGCATATCTAATGTCCCGTCTCAGGATGAGCGGCCATGTAGGTAACTATCGTGTTGGCTACACGCCGAAAAGTGCGAACCCAGTCACATGGCATGCCAACCACATGACGTTGCATATCCTCAGGAAAGTCCTCTATAGCAACCATCGGTACTCGACAACTCAGTCTCGTCAAGTGTCACTGGACATTGTGTAGAGTCTATTCCGTCTCAGTAGCCGCCTCTTCAGCTCCTCGGCCACGTCGTTTTTTCCGTGGGAGTCCATCTGGTCATACTGGCCCAATGTCTGGATCATGATCATTATATTAGTCATTTGAATCTCATCAAAAAATATTTTTCAAAATGCATCATTATATTTGAAAAATCCAAAAAAAAATCATAAAATCAAAAAATCCTTACCAATCTCGCGCCATGCTGCGTTCGGCGGTAATGCTAAGTCAGGATCTCCTCGAAAATCTAGCCCAACATAGGGGTAGTCATCTACGGTGATGATCTGTTGATCCCACAAGGTGAAGAAGTCATCGTCGAAAGCAGTCCTAGGAACCTCCTCACCCTCCAGATGTTTCATCAAATCAACCCACCGGCCCATGCGTGGATCGCGTGGGGTGCTGATGGAAACTGCTACTCTGGGGCGGAGTGCGGGAATCCTCTCAAAGAAGAAAGTGCACAAGATAGTCCCGTAGCCAAAGTTCTTGGTCTGTCCCCTCTTAATAGAAGTGAGTTGGCTCTTCATGCTGGCCAGAAGAGGAGTACACCAGTCGAACACAGTAGTGAGATAATCAACTGCCACGCTCATAGTGAGCCGTGATGCCTAATGCAGAGAGAACGATCCATTCACTCGAGCTATGGTGAACAGGATGATCCTCAACGATAAAATCGCCACATGTGCAATAGATATCTGGCTCCCAACTTTCTTGGGATGTTCTGGGTAGTATATCTGTACATATTCCTCTATAGTGAGACTGCTCCATGTCCTGCCTCGGGACTGTACTACCTCTCCCCTTCAGGAAAGGCCCGTGATAAAATAAATATCCTCCACTTCTACTCTGAGTGGCATTTGATCAATCATCAAGGCTTCCTCCTCGACGTCCCAATAGTCAATGAGCATTTCAAGCAGTCGTACATTAGCTTTCATGTTCGGCAATTTGAAGAATTTGAGCAAGTCGCATCCCCGTAAAGCATCCAAGGCTTGAGGATCATTCATAACTTCATTATCCACCGCTGCATGTTCTCTTTCACACCATGTGATTGGCATCCTCAGAAAAAATTGAGTTTCAACCGTTAGTTTTTTATTAAAATTGGTTCACGGTGTATACGCTGGTTACTGTACACATAGTCGTGTATAGGACCCGTGTCTACACAGGTTTCATATTATCAACCCGCATATACGCCGCAGTGAAATTTTGAACAGTGGTTCAACGATGAAACATCAATGAAAAATCCTAAAACTAGTCACAATGAATTGCAAGCTAAGTATAAGAGTTACCTGGAAGATTTTGAAGGATTTGAACAGTCGAATTTGGCACACGGGAAGTTTGCTCCTTTGGCTCCAAAGATTTTCTCTCCAACTCAATTGGTAAAAATGGTGAGTCCAAAATCCCTTTTATAAGTTTTGAAAATGCAAAATTTTTTCAAAATTTTATTTTGTTTGCCCTCATGTGACTTTTAACTTGGGAGCTTGGAATGTCGAGAATGGTTTGTTTTTTAGGACATTTTCGACATTTTCGACTGTTTCGAGACGGTTCCATGGCTGCTGACCCATCATGGCAGGTATCGTTTTCTCACTGGCATATAGGTTAGGGACATCATTTTTCCGTTGCATTATGCATACTAGCCTCCATTTGTCGATACATCTGCCATAGGGTCAATCCCATCCTGTTATGGTTCGTAAGCCATCTTCACTTGCCGGTTTTTAAAATCATGACACTATGGTAGAACCATCCTTTACATGGGCATCGTAGTTAGCACCTCATTGACATTTGTTGCCCATGATGCTCCAATTTGCGTAGGCTCAGGAGTCCTCTGTAGTCTCACCATGACTTATGCATTGAAGACTCATTCCTCTTAGCTTCTTCGCTTTGTTCTAGCCTTATACCCTAGAGGCTCCTTTGTGTTAAGTTGTACTACTGCATTGCATGTTGACCAATTGCACCTTTTGGCCTAGAGCCGGCTTCACTTGGACTCGTGTTTAAGCCAACTTTTGACCATGACGACTGCAAAATCAACCTTGCATACCTTTGACTTCTGCAACTTGACACACCATGACCCGTGGAAGAAACACACCTTTGAGTGTCACTGACCAGTTTTCGCCTCCCTGCATTGAGCATAGGAATGTTCCATTCCCAAGAACTAGATCATCTGTTTCACCGACACTCGTTCTTTCCACTATACCATAGCATTCTTTTATTCTTTTTCATGCTTAACATAAAAAGAAAAAAAAATTAAATATTCCAAAAAGAGCGGGAACAAGACAATATTTCCATTTATTGTTGGCAGCTAGAGTCAGTCATGTCGCCCTTGAACAAAGCACTCAAAACAAAGTCTCCTCCATTTGGGCGGGATTTAGTTTGACTTAGGTACGCCTCAACCTTGTTATTGAGTCAGTTCTACCCCGATTGGTTATCTCTTCCAATCATATGGAGGGTTCGTTCGTGCCTCCTGCATGACGAACTTATACAGAGTCATCATATGCTACCACATAGTCACATTGAGTCGTGCTTTTGTTGAAGGGAAGTTATCCTGAGTCGACCTCTGTGCGGTGTCTCTTGACTCATTTTTTAGTCGGCCATCCTTGGTTGTCAGTGTCATGTCCATTATCACATCAGCTATATTGGTCCTTTACTTGTGCCGGTTTGAGAAGGTCTCCATTGACTTCCTGTCGGCGGGTCTTATCCTTATCGATGACGACATCTTTCTCTGAGGACAGGCCTAGAGCTGCACCCTGGCCCTATTTTCATTATTGATAGGTTACTTTGTGCTCAGCATCGATCAGTATCATGGGTCTTTGACTAAGCGGTTTCCCTTGTGTTCGACATTAGCTTACATTATCACACATTGGGATTCGTGCAGTACCTTGGTTTCCATTTGACCCTATTGGTGGATACCTCGCCTCTGTGTTAGTTTTCATTATTGGTTGGTTCAGAGGTTTCTGTCATGCACTAGCCACATCTTGTGTACGCCGGAAACGTACTTTGGTTGGGTTACTACATCTCTTTTGTCCAATTCCTTCCACATTATTGGCCTACGGGTTACACTGCGCTAGATTGATGAAGGATGCCTTAATGCCTTCCTTCTAGCAGATCTTTCCCTATCGACTCCAACTCATTGCTCTGGGGCAAAGATCTAGAGTCCATTTGGCAGTACCTTGGGGTTTGCAGTCATTAGTGGCAGATCCTTCACTATCAACAGTGGGAAACCATCATTGTCTCCTTATCGATAGATTCTTACAGGTGTTCAACTCCAGCTCATCTATTCACACTTGTTGGATTGTACTGGGTACCTTGATGCTCATTATCATTATCGGTGAGTAGTCTTTCGTTTTTTAACGTTATACATTAATGACCGGTAATCAAATGATTTATCACATGGTCGACTCTAGATCATTTATTCCCATGGTGTAGAAATGTACCACGGCGTTCGGTGAAGACCTCAGGTTGTATCAACATTCATTGGTTCACTTGATAGTTGCTCCTGTTGTTGCTGGTTGATACCACTCCACCTTATATGTTGCAGTCAGTCATGGCGACATTCTATATGCTGGAACCTAAGTTTCAGTGTAGTACCATCCTTTTCCATCATGTTCAGTTGGTACCTTTTGGGATCAGCCTTTGATATTAGTGATCCGTTGCATTTTTCAGCATCATTGACAGTCCTATATGTGATATTCAGACATGTACTTGTTCGATCATGATTAGATGATCCATTATGTATTTTCCAGTAATTTATACTTGTATACTTAGTGGATCCGCTTGTACTTGATATGCGAACATTCTTTGCTTTCTCTGAGCATGGGTATGCCCACCTCAGATAGTGTTTCTTTCTGATCTCCTTTTGCAGCTTGGCAGGCTGAATTCTGGTGAAGTACTCCTCGGTTTTTGATAGATTTCCTTTCCATGTACTTGCTTAATACATTTCGGCCATCATGTACCCCTTCTAACCTCATGTATTAGGGGGCATCTGTTATAGCTCCAAATCTCACTATTATGGTTTGTGATGCTGCACTCATGGCCTAGGGCAACCTCTCCTTCCAGACCTGGTCCAAAATTTAAAAAACTGTGTTTTATCCCTTATACGTGGCATTTCCCTGAGTTAAACGCGTGTATACGTTGGTAGGCATATACCCAACCTACGTATATGTATTAAAACACTTAAAAAAATATAAAACTCCTTAATTTCATGGGGAGATCGTAGGTTTTACCTGTTGATCACCTGTTAGTGCCTGTGGCCCGACTGTTCCCAACCAACTCCCAACTAAAAAACTACTTTGGGAGAGGTATAAAAAGACCTCAAAGGGAAGGCTTAAAGGAGGAGAGAAGAGAGAGAAAGGTTATTATACTAAGATTTTTCCCCTGACTAGGTCTGAAGACCCTTGTGCCTTCTGCACTTCCCCATTTGTACAGGAAACCCTTGTTTCCTTGTGTGTTGATGTTCGTCCACTACTTATGACATCATGGAGTAAGTCATGGAAGGAGTTTGCTAAAGGCTTGAGACTGGACTGATCCGGAAGGAAGCTTTGCTTGGAGGCTGCGAAAGGTTACTCAGGTGAAATTATTCCTTTTATGCATTTTATTTGTCTATAATAAAAGAAACACGTCTTGGTTCCTGATATAAATCCTCTTTATGTTTATGATATTCATGTTAGAATTCATATGTGAATGGTTGTTTAAATTTCATAACTAACTGCCTTTCTTTATAACATGAAGATGATTTCTTTATAAATCTTTCTCCATATACTGCTATGTTCTTTGGAATTGATTGTTTTGCAGGATAAAGGATCGAAAAGGACTTGAAGAAGGGTTTGGACCCTAAAGGACCTTCTCAAACGTAGGACCTAAGGTACGCCCCTCTTACTATAGAATTTGCTTATAATAGCATAATGGCTATGTGAATGTGTGTTTCTCTTTATAGACAACTTTCAGTCTGCTAGGGTTTCAACCCAAAAGCCCAAGGGGAGAATTTCCCTCAACACTTGGTATCTTTTTCGTGTTTAGAGGGTTTGAAAAAGAGATGGAAAAGAAAACTCCACATGGTTCCTTTTTGTACAATTGTGTCTCTCGAGCCCAAAAAGGTAGAAAATAACACTTGAGAGAACTGCTTGACCATTGCAATCAAGGAGTACATTTTTTGTAAATAGTGCCTCCCAGCCTGAGAAAGGGGTAAAATTGTACTGGGTGCATGATGTTTCACATCCATTAATGAGTTCGAAATGACAAGGGCTTGACCATTTTTTCGCTTTTAAAGGGTTGGAAAAAAGATTGAAAGCGGACCCCCCATTTTATTCTCTTTTACAGGTCAAAAGGGAAAAATACTCAACAATATTTTCACATGAGCTTAATGACTTGAGAAAAGAGTTGAAACGTGACTCATCATCATCATCGAACATCAATCACCTGCCATTGCAAAAAAGGTAAAGTTTATTATCTAGTTCTTGAGGCAAAATAGGTTAAAATATTTACATAAACCTGATATTTTCATGAAAAAATGAATAAAAAGGAGAAAAGTAAATATTTTTTACCATTTACCATTTTACCTTGCTATGAAGACTTTTTACTCACTTTGGCCCTAATTGTTCTGGAGCATATTGTGGGAGATCCATGAGGTCATTCATCAAGTTTCCAGTTACAGGTAAGGGCCAAAGCCTTGAGCTGCTTTTTCATATCTTTTATTCCTATTTTTAACCATTTTTTTGGCTTTTTGAGGGGGTTTTGCAAAAAAAATTTTACCCTCAGTTGGCACGACTTCCAGGCTCAGAATCGTGGCAACCAAGGATGATTAACAAAGCATGTCATGCCATCAATGCAATTGTTTCTAAAACAGGCACGCCTGCACCATGAATAGGGAAAAAACCCTATTTCTTCACAAAATCATTGTTAAAACTTAAATTTTATGGGCCAAGCAATATCGTTGACTCAAATTAATGGTTTTTGCATAAAAGAATCGTTGAAAATGGTGGAATGAAAAGAACGGGAACATGAGGATGTGGACACCCAGGCATTGAATGATCTAAATTTCCTGGAAGCTTTGAGAGCTTGTGGGCTCCTCAAATTCTTTCTCACACTTGGGATGCAGGACCAACTTGAGTTGCTTCAGTACTTGATTAGTCTTTGGGACATAAATCAGGAAATATTTGTCGTTGGTGACTAGGAGCTGGAGTTGGAAACTTCAGATATATATTTCATCACTGCACTGTCCCAAAGAGGGGAACCAGTCAACTTGTATGGGTCACGAACAATTGGGGAAAGCATATCTTCATTTCTCGTTGAGCACTACCTTAAGGCCTTGAAATCCAAGCATGGGAAGATTGAGATTTATAGTGTTCCGGATCTGCCATTGAGAGTGCTTATGTTGACCATCAACAAAATGGTGGGGTCCTCGGTACAACATGACACCAACAAGTCGAAGTTCTTGTATACTATCGACTGTACAACACCTACGATCTTCAATTGGGTAGAGGCCATGAATATCAACATAAAGCGTCAAATTTCAAAAGCTAAGGTGGGGAATCTGAAGTAATTTTTCTTCGAATTTGTGCTCGTGATCTTTTTCTTGGAATGGATACCACCGTTCCAGTATCATCTGACTGAGGTAGATCCTCCTATGTCATGCAATTTGTAGATGGCCTGATGGAGTCATTTGATGCCCAAGATCACTGGGAGTCAACACATGTCGTACATACCTGCATTCTTTTCATTACTATGATGACAAAATATCATCATGGAGGACTGAACATATAGTGGCACTGACTTCCGTGGAGATCCAAACATGCCCTTATGAGATGGAGAGGATTTCAATGATGAAGGTAAAAAATCAAACTTTTAATTTTGAGATTTTTTTATTGTTTTTTGGTATATATGTGCTTATAACATTTCTCTTATTAATGCAGATGTCAAGCCAGAGCAGCTTGATAGGATGTCCCTAATAGCCAGGCGCATCCCCCACATGGTTGATGCTATCGATCCTTATCAGGAGGGGAGTGACAATGAGGAGGAGATCATGAGGAACCTTGATGGGTTGACTCATGGTATCCCAGAGTATGCTTGGGTAGAAGATATTCCTTGCCAATACTAGAGACACACGGTGGGAGTCTTAGATTAGATCCGCTGATCGCTAACTCATTTTTCACGAGCTGTATCATGATGTGATGATCACAACACTGATTAGTTTCTAGGTTAAGCACTTATATTTTTTGAGGCCTGCGTGCCACGGATATATGAGGCCTATGAGCCGTTGATGTTATTTTGGACACACATTATTTTTTTGGGTTTTGATGTATCAAACATTATCATCATCATCATCATCATCATATATATATATATATATATATTATATATATATTGCGTGTTGTATTTTCTTTCTTACTATGGTACAAATGGTTTGTTTTATCTTTTCACATGTTTTGCAAATGTCTATCCAACACATAATTAGCTAATGCATTTGTCAATGTATTCATGCGCCTAGGAATATGATGATATGTAATGTAATCAAAATGTCTTTCCAATAGATGAATATAAAGATATATTCTTAATATTTGAGGTCTTCTG
Source organism: Pinus taeda (assembly GCA_000404065.3). Taxonomy (NCBI): domain Eukaryota; kingdom Viridiplantae; phylum Streptophyta; class Pinopsida; order Pinales; family Pinaceae; genus Pinus; species Pinus taeda. The sequence goes on from APFE030583774.1 coordinate 13,178, forward strand.
ACAAAATATTGCCTGTTGAGCTAAAGGATGACAAGCTGTGAATCCATGTTGACAACCAACTCTCTAATGTCAAGAGCAATGGTTTCTGACAACAGTTTGATGAACGCACTATATTCAACAATGTTGTTAGCTATGCGACCTAGAAAGATACCTTGAAGGTCAATCAATTCACTGTTAGGGTCATAAATGGGCCATGCTATAGATGATAGGTTTCAGGTACTACGACAAGCACCATCAAGAAACCGATGTGAGGAGTTGTAGACATTTAAAAAGCAATAAAAGCATAGTAAATAGGAAAGTTGTTTGAAAACTAACACACAAAACCACACTGCACAAAAATAATGACACTAATGTACATAAGTAACCATGCAAGATGACCTAAGTATAGTACTTCTTGAGGTAAAGCCTATTTCAGGGTTTATCTAGAGGATTTCCTTCATAATCAATAAGCTCATAGGCTCCTTTCTGAAAAAACACGCTTCACAATGTAGGGCCCATGTGTTATAGAAATATTTGGGCACTTCAACCCCAATCACATATGCCGATAAACCAAGGGCTCTTTAACCCATAAAAGTGTTGTTTCATACCCTAAAAGATCATGGTCAACTGATTACATCATTTCCCAGAAGTTCCACATGAAAAACCACTCAGAACTGGCAAAAACTGGACCATACTGACTGCTCCACTGTCAAGGTCCGATGCATATTGGCTCCTACATTAGCCAGGTGTGATACATACTGAAGAGGCCTTCTGTAGGATGTGATGAGTGAGAATGGAAAAATGGCTGAGATAATTTTCTAAGTGGATGCTCATGGAATCTTCTAGAAACTTCTCCTATGACACTTGCCTCTCTGAATTCGCCCAGGGATGAGTAAGATATCAATAAAATCTCCAAGAGGAACCAAAAACTATCAGTGGAATGACACAATGAAAAAACTAGAGCTGACTCACACCCTTACAGACATCTATAAATGGATCCCTCATCTGAGAGATCTAGAGGCTGGAATTTTGTAATTTGTAAGGAAGTTCTATTGGTTTATCTTTGAGAAGGAACATTGTATTGTTGGGTGATCTTGCTTTTCATGAGGTGAAGAGGGCTTTGATGCTAGGAGGATGATGCTGGATCAGACAGCTGGGTTGTAATTCTCCCTTCTACTATTAATAAAGTTATTTGAGTTTTCCTCCATACAATCATGTATTTGTGAATCTTGTTATTTGTGAATGCAATTGTATGTTCAATGTATTTCTGATTTTACTTTTTTTATGATATTATAGATCAAGATGCTTTAATGGTGCTTTGTTACGTTGGCTCTACAGGTATTCTCTAAGTGGGACAAGTAGGAGAGCAGTTGCAAGATCTATTAAGGGAGAGAGAAATGAAGAAAGGAGTCAACCAAAAGATCTAGGTTGGTCACCTTTGCTTCTCTCTTATCTATCATACATAAAAGGAAATCGCAAATTTCTTTGATTGTTTGTTTCTAAGATAGCTACCAGTATTAGTGGGACTAGTAGATCGAAAAGACACTAGTTTTCCCGGAAATAAAATGGCGACTCCACTGGGGAGAGAATAGTTTGTTTTTTTTTATTGTTGTTTACTTTATAAACTATAGATGGAGCCTGAAATTAGCCAGATAGCCTTCAAACTACTCTTGCTATGCAATTGCAAAGTAGATGAATGCTACTTCAGTCAATCTCTGGGTTGGTTTATGAACTAAACATATGACTTACAAGTATTCTAAATGCCTTTGTGGTAGCTCAATAACCTCCTAATATCATACCCTTGTACTTTTTTCTTTACTGTTCATAATAGCTCAACCTAAATCACTGAACTCAATTGCAAATTTGAGCAAAAAACCACCTCAGTTTTTCTCCCTGGCCCATCACATTGTTTGTAACTGGAAACTAGTATGCATCACACCTCCCATGTGTAGTAGGTGAGATGGATCCCTATTTTTGAGAAGCACAGGTGCAATGACTGAGTAATACTATTTCTCCCTTTGAAATTTTGGTTTTTCCTCCTTGTTTTTAGCTCTATTCAGTTGTTTTGTTGCTTATGATCAATATCTCATTGATGAAGCCTCCTTCCTTTACATTGTTCAGCCTCCATTGATTAGGATTAGTAAATTTTTTATGTATTTTTCCATCATTTATGATCCTTCATCAAAAAGTAGCTTAATCAAATTGTCTTTTTTGATGCAAGTGTCGTAATTTTCATTTTGAGCCAAAAGAAAAGTGTCGTAAAGTCTTCCTCCTCTAGATAGTCGATTGTACTTTTGTCCTTGTATTTTATTTGAATTGTTAATATTTGAAGTGTTCAAAAGTAGTTTTCTATTTGAAATTGAAAAGTTTCATTTAGTCTTCCTTTCATTTTGAAAAGAAATTGTCGAAATTTCGCTTTGAAGAAAATAGTTTAGATCTATACTTAGTTTTCCTTTTTGCATTCTCACATTAAGGAAATGAAAAACAAATACATGCATTTGCATTGCATTTAGACTGTGTGAAAAAATGATTTAGGAAAAGTGCCTTTAGTATGTGCTCTTTGCTCTCTGTTGAAATAATCGTAAGCTTCTTTCCTCAGTAGCTAGGATTTTCATTGCTAAAAAATAAACGACTATTTATCATTTTAGATTGCATATTTAGGAATTTTACATCTACATCACGCGGTGAACCTTGAAAGACAAACTTCTAAACAAGATCAACTCTAAAATAAATCTCAATGAATTCAACAACACTTTGGAACCTAACACAACACATCTAGAGGTCTAGGCTAGAGATGTGTTTCGACGTCATAAAATCTAGTAACTATCGTTTTCATCGAAGGTTGGGTGATTCTTTCTCTTTGATATGACAAGTGCTAGCATGAAATTGTGCTCCCCATACCGTCGAGTATATATTGGGAGAATACAATAGCCTAATATCTTTTATCCATAGGAAGCTGTGTCTATCGCCCTATCAATCGCAATGCACTGAACACAACATTCGGGAAGATTGACTCTCGTACATAAGTCCTTGGTAATTTCTCTTTAATTTACCACCAACGTGTATATTACAGTTTTGCGATTGGTTTGGTAATCCCTCTATCTAGATTTCCAGAGTAGTCACTTTCGTACCTTTTCGACTCTTTAAAAGAAAAGGTCCATTTGAGCACTTGTCACTTCAAGCTCATTAAAAATCGAAGGTGACTAGAGTCATCTTTATCTTTTTCTCGACTCTTAAAAATTGAAAAAGCAAAGTTGTGTCAAAGCATCATTAAAATTTATTTAATTCAGAATAACATCCTTGTTCCTTAATTGATCTTACGTTGAGATAATGGAGTCCACCAATCAAGGAATCCCTCTTGAGGGGAATCCTAGTCCATTTTCTTCTTGGGGAAATATTGGTGCTCCATATATGGCCACATTGTCCCTTCCAGGAATCACATTTGGTCTACCAATATGGCTATTCTCAACCTCTGTCGTTCAAAATACCATGATTCCTCAGCAATCGAATCAGCAACCCGTTGATAATGAAGTTGACCCTTTTCCTTCTACTTCATTTGTTTCTCCCTCCCCTTCTTCCTCTTCACTTGGTGAAATTAGCGATGCTAGTAACCAGGTGACCGAGAAGAAGAAGAAAGGGAAGGAGAAAAAGAGGAATTCAGTTAAGCAAGGGGGCAACCATGCAGCATCTGGTGAAAATCTGCACACCGAACTTTCCAAACATAGATCCCCATGAATAATTTGCAAGGGATACCACCTTCATTGAGAATGTCTATGCATCCCTCAGATCTTGAGAGAATGGTCTCCCCATTCGCACAGTCATGTGTCATCAACCTCTAGTAATCATGTTGACATCACACCATCAACTAGTAATAATGAAGTCAATGGACATAAAGGAATGGTCAGATTTCCATGTAGGTTATGTGAAGGTAATCATGCCGTTTACCATTTTCCTTTTTTGGACGAAGCCAAAAGAGTCTTAGATAACTGTCCTGCTTCACCGTAGCGACTTCCACCTGGATACAAGAAACTCTCACCAAGTCCTTCACTATTTGAAAATCTAACTGACATAACTCAATCGTTGGTTGGAACACCTATCATTGAAAGTGAATCTTTTGAGTCCATACCGGACCAAATTTAATAGGTCGATATGGTAGTCGACCCAGTCTTGTCTTCAGAAGATCTATCTTCAGATGATACAATTTCCAACGAGAATGAGAACAATACCGTTCAAACTCTTTTTGTTAATACAGAGTCTGATGAGATTGAGGGAAATTCACCCATTCCTTGACAACAGGAGGAAAGTCCCCCAGTTCAAGTGGTTCATTTAACCGTTTATCTAGTACCCCCTCCAAGTAGTCTAGTCGTTTCGTTCGATTGGAATCAACTAGCAAGACCTCTCCTTCCATCTAATGTACCATTCCGGATCATAGTACAAGTTTACAAAATGATTGTGTCTGGCACTATCATAGATGAAGGGGCTTCAGTGAGTATCCTTTCCTCAACAGCTTGGAAAGCACTTGGTTCACCATCGCTTATGCCTGTGACACAAAATTTTTCATGCTTTAACAAAGGAACCAGTCGACCGTTAGGGATCCTTCTGAAGTTGTCTTTAACTTTGAAAAGGAAAACCGTTCACTTGAATGTGATGGTAATCCAGGGACCATTAGATTACAATCTACTCCTTGGACGTGACTATATATATAGCATGGAAGCTATTTTTTCCACACTCTTTCGAGTGATGTATTTCCCACATGAAGGAAAAATGGTACAGCTTATCGACCAACTTCCATTTCCTGGTTCAAACATAGCTTCAAGTCAAACATCAACCCTAAATGGTCTCTTTTCATGGAGAATGTCTCTTCAACCTTCATTCCATCCACCTGATTACGGTGAGTAGTCCGGTGAATGTAGCAAATCTTCGGGGGAATGCACCTTGGTCTGCTTCGGCAGATGAACGCAACTGAGAAAATAGGTTTCCTTGTAGGTTATGTGATTGGAAGTGCCAACCCACACCATTCACTTTTGTCTATGTTGCAGACGAAGCCAAGGAAGTTTTTTGTCTATTCTATGGATGAAACCATCCTACCATATGAATTTCCCTATAAGTTAAGTGATTAGAAGTGCCGACCCACATGATTCACCTTTGTCTGCACTGCGGATGAAGCGAAGGAAATGTTTTGTCTGCACTACAGACAAAACAATTCTACTTAACCACAGTGATTTCCATATAGCTACGTGGAGGCTCTCTTTTTATCAATACCTGGGGGCATGTAAACCTTTTTATGCAAGCGAAAAAACGACCAATTTCTTTTCTTAGCATTTTAGATTTTTTAGACTTTTAGTTTTAACGTCTTAGGTTAGGCGGTTGATTCGAAAACGTCTACACACTAGACGAACCAAAGGAAGGGTTTTGTCTAAATGGAAGACAAAACCATCCTAACTAACCTCAGTAGTTCCTTAGCTTTTTAGTTTTTTTTAGCTTTGTAGTTTGGTCATTTCTAGCCTACATAAAAAGGCAATGAGCATATGTTATCGTAGAGTTCAAGCTCACTAAAAAAAATGAACCTACTAATGAGAGACATCTTTGACTATTGCAATGAGAAATGTTTCTGCAAGGTTCAAGCTCATTAAAAGAAAAACCCCACTATTGAGCATATGTTAATGCAAGGTTCAAGTTCATTGAAAAATAAGCTCACCTTCAATAAATGACCTTTGTGATTGCCATGCTATCAGCCTTTTGAGCCTTGGTTGTGTTCTATGATCACCTCCATTCTTTTGGCTGATCATATGCTTCCACTTGATTGTTTACCCTTTTGAGGAACAACTACGATGAGTGGTTCTATTAGCCACCCTCTTCACATTGCCATGTTTTGAGAAGTTCCAAACTTACCTAGAACTAGTTGCTACCCAAAAACATCATTTGTTCCACAAAAAACAAGTCTCTTTTAAACTCTTTTTAGAGTCGTTAAATATGAAAAGATTGTCAAGCTATTGCCTTTCTAGCTCGTTAAAGAAATGGGAAGTGCCATCCCTCTTTTATTTTAATATTTTTGGACCTGAGCGATTATCCCACAAAAAGATCAAGCGCTTGTCATTTTTGGCTCGCTAAAGTGATCGAAAAAGTCATCCCTTTTGTATTATTTTAATCTTTTTTGGACTCAAGGGATTATGATACGAAAAATAACTGCTGGAGTTTCCTTTTCATCCCTTTTCAAACTCTCTAAACATGAAAAGGACCGAGTTTTCTTTGTCGTTAAACTCATTAAAACAACAGCGACAAACTTTTCCATCTATACAAGAATGAGTTTCACTATCACTAGGCTCACTAAAACATAGTGACAGGATTTCCCAAAGGGAAAATTATAAAACAAGCATATGTTATCCTCCTCAAGCTTGAAAAAAATAAAGAGGTACTGGTCAGTAATGACTAGGGAAAAATGGAAGAAAACTTGAATAATTTTATTGGTAGCAGGTTTCTCTTGAACATGACACTTTCAGTCCATCACCATGATTGTGTCGGGTTGGGTTATTTCGTTTGTCGGTCATATCACCATTGGTCCTTTGTACCATCCATCTTTTGGGGTTAATGCTACCAATCCATCTCAGTATCACCGATATGTTCAAGAGAAGTCATTCATAGAATTCACCATCTAGCTAACGCCTCATCCACCATTTTTGATGACCGCCATTCCTAAAACTTGTATCATCAGATCGTTTTCACCTATAGAAAATCATTTGCTTCATTTCGTGTCGTAGATGTGGGATACTTCAAGGCCCTCCTACGATGGGTCACTTCTTGTCGACATAGCTCATTATCCAAGAAGTTAACTTAGAAACAACCCTTTTAGTACTTTGAAGCTTGCATGCCTCAATGACAAGTTTCTCACTTTCGGCGACAGGTTTACATCAATGATGTTCGACCGAAATATTTTTCCTGGTGTTCGACATTGGATCATATATTCACACCACGTGAATTGTACTGTAGTACCTTAAGGGTCATTAACATTATTGGTGATTCCTCTCATGCTTGTTAACAACTCACACCATTAGCTAGTAATCAGGTGATGTCTTTCCATGTTTGACTTCAGGACATATTTTCACATGGATCGACTTGTACATCGGGTGAAGATTGAATGAGTTTGAAGAACCAAGATCTAGTTTCATCCAACCAGGCTGCGATACATTTAGGAATATAAAGACGTCAAATGTATAGAGAAGCTGCATAGATCGTCATCCAAGCCAGGGACGATGACCCTTCATATGAAGAATCACCAGTCTACAACTGTAGACGATTGTCTATTCTATGTACATGAAAATGAATTTATAAAGCTGAGCATGGGAATGCCCACCTCAGCTAGATCATGAAAATAATATGATGATGATGTATTGAATTTTATCTTATACAGGTCACCTTTCAGTTCGAATTCCTCGGATCCTCATGATAAAGCATTTCACTCGACATCAAAGGATTTACGACCTCATGCTTTAGGGGGAAACTGTTATAGACATATTTGGGCACTTCAACCAATCACATATGTCGATAAACCAAGGGCTATTTAACCCCTAAAAGTGTTGTTTCATACCCTAAAGGATCATGGTCAACTGATTACATCATTTCCCAGAAGTTCCACCTGAAAATCCACTCAAAATTGGCCAAAACTGGACCATACTGATTGCTCCACTGTCAAGGTACGATGCATAGTAGCTCCTACACTAGCCAGGTGTGATGCATACTGAAGAGGCCTTTTGTAGGGTGCGATGAGCAAGAATGGACAAATGGATGAGACAGTTTGTTAAGTGGATTCTCATGGAATCTTTTAGAAACTCCTCCTATGACACTTGCCTCTATGAATTCGCCCAAGGATGAGTAAGAGATCAATGAAATCTCCAAGTGGAACCAAGAACTATTAGTGGAATGACACTAATAAAAAACCCAGAGCTGAGTCACACCCTTTCAGACATCTATAAATGGAACCCTCATCTGAGAGATCTAGAGGCTGGAATTTTGTAATTTGTAAGGAAGTGCTATTGGTTTATCTTTGAGTAGCAACATTATATTGTTGGGTGATCTTGCTTTTCATGAGGTGAAGAGGGCTTCGATGCTGGGAGGATGATGCTGGATCAGATAGCTAGGTTGTAATTCTCCCTTCTACTATTAATAAAGTTCTTTGAGTTTTCCTCCATACAATCGTGTATTTGTGAATGCAATTGTATGTTCAATGTATTTCTGATTTTGCATTGTTTTTGATATTATAGATCAAGATGCTTTGATGGTATTTTGTTACTTTGGCTCTACAGGTATTCTCTAAGTGGGACAAGTAGGAGAGGAGTTGCAAGCTCTATCAAGGGAGAGAGAAATCAAGAAAGGAGTTAAGCAGAAGATCCAGGTTGGTCCCCTTTGATTCTCTCTTATCTATCATACATAAAAGAAATGACAAATTACATTGATTGTTTGTTTCTAAGATAGCTACCAATCTTATTGGGACTAACAGATCGAAAAGACACTAGTTTTCTCGGAAACACCATGCCACATGGGTTCGAACTTTCCTATCCCCAGCTTATCATTAGCTTGGTCATATAATAAGACCAAATCACCCTTAGAGAACACGCGAGGGGAGACTGACTAATTGAAATGGGACTTGACTTGTTTCTTTTGTGATTCGATGACCAAGGCAATGAGATGACGAGTCTCATCGAGTCGTTCTAAATATAAGAGGCGTTCTTCCTGAGGTGATGTTTCGAGGAGGAGTTCAACAACTAACTTGAGTGAAGGAATCTTGCATTCGATTGGTAATGTTGCTTCCAGACCATAGACTAGCTGGAATGGTGTGAAACCAATTGCATCTTTGGTCGAGGTTCGATAAGCCCATAGAGTTGAAAAGAGAATGAGATTCCAATTTGACTTGTGTATCTGCTAAAGCATTGTAACCAAAACCTTGTTGACGACTTCAACTTGGTTGTTTGCTTGAGGATAATATGGGGTCGAGCCATCATGGCGCAAGCCCAATGCAGATGTCAGCTCAGCCATCATGTATTCTCTAAAATGGGAGCCATGGTCTATGACAATGTATTGAGGTATGTCGAACCTGGAAATAACATGGTTGAAAAGTAATTGAGTTGTTGTCCTACCGTATGTAGAGTATGTAGGCATCGCTTCGGCCCATTTGGTGAAATAATCCACGATGATAATAATATATCTATGCTCCCTTGGACGAAGGGTTGCATGTCATATAATCAATGCCCCATTTGGAAAAGGGACCAATGGTAATGACATGGTGTAGGGGAGTGGGTAGGGTGCGCATCTTACGTTGGTAAATTTGGCATTCATGGCACTTACGAACAACAAGAATGCAGTCTTTGAAGATAGACAACCAGAAATAACTAGTGCAAAGGATTTTTTGAGTTGTAGCATAACTAGACATATGACGTCCACATGCCCTGAGGTGGGAATTGTTGAGAACTCTTTTAGCTTCCTCAATCATAAGGCATTGATGAAGAACTAAACCAACACCGACACGGTATAAAGTATCACCAATAATACAGTAGGGTTGGGAATGATGCCGAATCCTTCGACGATCATCCTTAGTCAACACGGACCAAAATGTGGATGTCTGGAGATACACAATGATATCACCGTATCATGGATCAAGGGTGCTAATCAAGAAGAGAGTTTCATTCAGATGTTGTTCATCTGCACCAGTAGGGAGAGACTTAGAAAGAAGGGAAAGAATCAATTCGGGGAAAACGAGTGACTTCTTAGATTTGAAGATGGTAAATACCAAATCAATTTCTTACAACATCATGATCCATTTAGAATATTTTTCCCCTAGCAACTGACGAGTCAGGATATAGGTCATTGGGTTGCATTCAGAAATCACTATAGTCATGCATAGAATAATGTAGTGCCAAAAAGTTTGAACATCCTGGAAGGTAGCCAAAGCCAACTTCTCGACATGTGCATAACGTGTTTCATTATCAAGGAGATTATGGCTAAGGTAGTAGATAACATGTTTGTTGCCTTCATTGTCATCTTGGACCAAAACCATAGCAATGGTGCTAGGGGCTAGGGCTAGGTAAAGGAAGTAATCTCGATAATAATACAGAGGGTGCAACAAAGGAGAGTTTACGAGGATGTTCTTGAGATCATCAAAAGATTTTTGGGCCACCTCATCCCATACAAAGGGAATTCCTTATTTTAGCAACTAGGTAAATCTTGTAGCTAGCCCAGCATAATTGGGTATAAAATGATAAAGAAAATTTTTGTTTCCTTGTAGGCTCTATAGTTGGTGCAGTGAAGATGGAGGGGTTAAATTTATAATGGCCTCGACTTTCAACGAATCAAGGCGAATATTGTCCTTGGGAATGATGAAGCCGAGGAGTCATCTAGACTATATATAAAACACATTTATGCGGGTTTAACCAAATGTTATAGTGTCTACAATGCAGAAACGTCTGCCAAATATAGTTTGGGTGATCTTGGCACTTATGAGAATGAGCAGGAAGGTCATCCAAGTAAGGCTGGACAATGTTGCAAATATCATGAAACATATAGGACATTGCGCGATGAAACGTAGCTCCAACATTTTTGAGACCAAAGGGGAGCTTTTTGTACGTGAACGTACCCCACGGACATATAAAGGCCATCTTTTCTTGATCATTCAGTGTAATGTTGATCTGGTTGTAACTAGAAAAACCATCCTTAAAGGAAAAGATCTCACTCCCAACACATTCATCAATGATTTGATCAATGAAGGGAGTAGGATAGTTATTTGTAGTCAAGCACGATTGAGATCTCGATAATCAACGCAAACGCAGATCGTGACCTATTTTTTAGTCACTGGGAGAATATTGGACACCCAATCTGTAAGAGGGATGGGATTGATGAACCCAACTTTTAGAAGTTTTTCAACTTCACCCTTGATTGCAGCGACCTTCCTAGGGTGCACTACGCAGAGTTGTTGGCGAACGGGCTTCGCATGTGGATAAGTTGGTATTTCATGCCAAAAAATGCTAGGATCAATGCTGGACATTTCTTCATAGGACTAGACAAACACATCATGGAATTCTTGAAATAGACGAGTATAAATCTTGATCTCATTTGGAGAACAAGATACTCAAATATGCACATGTTCAATGATACCAGGCTTGATAGAAATATCAATCAACATCGTTTGGGTAATATTACCCAAATTTCCTTCTGACCATACTTCATGAGTTGTGATTGGGGGCAGAAATGGGGAAGAGGACTCTTCGAAAGCAGTAGACCTATGTTCAGTCAATTTAATGTCTTAAATTTATAACATAAATTATCGACTAGGCTTAGTAAACTAATGAAGTGTGGTGCACAATATGTGCTTAGTTAACCTTGTTTCTTACTACGTTGAATATGTTTTTATGTTGTTTTGGGGTTTTGTTTCTTATGCCTAAGGAAATTAATCTAAGAAATGAAAGTTATGCTTCTATATGAAATCTTTAAATGTTAATGGCAAAAATATAATGAATTTTAATGTTGAAAACTAATTTCTAAATAAGGAATAAAAGGAAATGTTTTGATGAAAGAAACTAAACTAGGAATTAATCTAAATGAAAGAAAACATGGTCTAGGAAAGCATAAAGAAAGAATGTAAAAGAAAACACGTAAAATCTTGCAATTATTGGGTAATCTAATGTTTTGAAGCAATCAATTTTGGAAGGGTTACCTTCTTGAAATGCTAAACATGAGATGACACAATAGATAAGAAATTTAATCTAAAAAGAATGATAAAAGCATGAGAAAGGAAAATCTGTCTGTTCTAAATGCCTCAAGCAATCAATTTTGTGAGAACTACCTTCTTGAAATGATCTACATAAGATTAAATAGTGAATGTAAAACTTAATCCTAAGAAAGTATTGTAGAAACATGTAAAAGAAAACTAAGATCAATGTATGGTCCAATGCTTCAAGCACAATCCAATTTTGGAAAAGAGAAAATTCTTTTCTTGAGATGCTTTGATTAGCATAAGATTACACAGTAATTAAGAAAGAAAATAATTATTAATCTATGAAAGCAAATAAATCTCACACATTGTGGATGGCCAATCCAAAAGTATGAGGATGGAGAGTTGAGAAGCTCCAAATGAAAGCCTTCTTCTTTATTCAAAACATGAGCTATTCCCCAATTTCACATAAAGAATGATAGGTGAAAACTTCCCCTATTTATACAAATATATGAGAAGCTATCTCATTAATGAGAGTCCATGAATCTCTCCATATATCTTTAGAGTTAAAATCAAAATAGGAAATGATAAGGCACATGTATTCTTAGAGTTTCAATACAAATAGGAAATGAGACACATATCTTTATGATCCCATGATCTTCTCCGCTCAAATTCGAATTTGGTTTTCGGAGGCCACATGATGGTATTTTAGAAGCTTCCTTTTAACCTACACATGTCAACAATCTCATCCCACTTGTTATGTATAATCATATGCACATTATTTTCTAATTTTTAACCATAAATTCATTTAAAATGCTAAGAATTAATAAAGTTTGGAAACACATAAATGTGACCCAATAATGATAATCGTAAGGTAAATGTAATGAAATGGAAGTAAATGTAATGAAATAGAGGTGGAGTGATGGTGACAATATGGAAATATAAGTGAAAATTTAATGGAAGTAAATGACAATTTCAAGGCCCAACAACCTGACTGCTAGACAAGGCAGGAATGAGGAGTGAGGAACGAGGAACGAGGAGCAAAGAAGGTCTCAGATAAGGTATAAGGTGATTCCAAAGTGTCAAAACATGGGGATTGAGAGTATGTATCGAGAGAGGCCTTCGAAATAGAAGAATCAGAGGATGTGAAACAATTTCCACGTAATTGGCTTCGGCAGGACTAAGCGGTATAACCTCGCCACAGATATCAACAAGATCTACTAAAGGTATGACCCAAGGATCAGATTTAAATGAGACCATGTTGACAGAGGAAAAATGAGGAGGTGGGAGCAGAAAAATTCCCATTAAGGTAGAATTTTAAAAAGACCTGCCCCCACACTCTCATAGGGAGAACCAGTGTGTTTGACATACAAAACATTGATATTCGAGGAGGAAGAGGTAAAGAAAGAGAGTTGGTCGAAAATGACAATCTTCCCTTCATGGGGAACATGAATCATGTGAAATAAGGAGTGGAGACTACAACATACATAGCATGTGTCAAGCTCTGACTGAGTAGAAGATTACAATTGAGATTGGCGTCAACAATATCTACCTCGATCTGCACTGTCTTTCCTTCCAGAGTAATGGCAAGGTTAGATAAGACAACGAAGGGTCGCAAATTATGCACATCAAAAGCTTCCAATGTGTTCAAAGATTGGTTCAAAGCAGGAGAACCAATAGCCTTCCAACATGTGGTTGACATGATGCAGGTGGAAGCACCTTCATCAATGACAGGCCGGTGGATGGTCTTCTCATTGATGATTACCTGAATGAGAAAGGAAATCTGACGAGGGAGGTGCAAAACATGGATTTCTAGATCAAAACATATCAAATTGGAATTGGTGGGATTGATATCCCCGATAGCTAACATCAAATATTTCCGCTACAATGGGAAGCTTTGGAGCACCTCGAGAGCCGACATTGCTGATGACACTTGAACCAAATCCTCAACAACATTTTAGTGCTGAGCGGCCTAGGTATTAGGATTGCACGAGGATTTCCACTGCACACCTCGAGAGGGTAGCCAAATAGCGGAATTAGGGTTAGGTCGCTTGATATGAGGAGGGCCATAACTCGGGGTAGAAGAAGAAGGGGTGGCTTCCTTTTCTTTCCCAGCTGCCAAAGCAAGTGTTTGATCATATTTTGATCTAGTAGCTGTGTTAATAGGTGTACTCATCATGAAAACTTGAGATCATGAGGAAGTAGATGATTAGGGTTGGTCTACCATTTGGGTCTACTGTGATAGAAAATGCTCTTTGAGGATAGTGGGGGTCCCTTTGAGAAAGCGACTAACTTCATATCATTGGGGACAATCTTTAGTGTAGTGATCTTCCTCACAAATGAGGCATGGATACTTAGGTTTCTGTTGTGAAGATTCGCCAACAGACGATTTGGGAGGACACTATTTTGGGGCATTGACTTTACCCTTGCCTTTGCCTTTCTTCTTACCTTTCGAGGATTTGTCCACTGCGGTAGATTATATAGCGTGTGATGAGCCTGGGTATTGTAGCAAGAATGCTGTAACTCAAAGGGCTACCAACTTTACTTATCAACCCGAGGTTCATACAAACTTGTAGGTGACTGTGCTATATACACAAGTAGAAGTGAAGGTACTGCCTGTTGTCACTGCTCATTTGGAAAGAGACCCTATGGGTTCCAAGACAGACTTCTATAGGGTTAGAAGAAGCTTGATTTTGATGGGAGGAGAGAAAAACTAGTCGAAGGGAGAGCTAATCTACTGTAGAAATGAAGAAAACAACATGAAAACCTAAATCACCATAACCTAATTAATCATGAAAACGTCTAGACTAAGAAGAATTTCTAAGAAACACTAATCTAATGCTAACTATCTAAGTTGCAGGAGTAAAGCAACAAAACTAGACTAAGGGGTCAGAAATGGAACTAGGCTAAGTCTGTGTATAAGCGGAAGAAGTGGGTAGAGGTCAAAATGGTGAAAAGAGGACGTAATGAGCAATAATGCATGAGGACCGTTGGATTAGGCGAGTGAAAGGTAAATGAATGGTTGAGATCGGACAGTAGGAGGGTACGTAGGAAAATGGATAGATATGGTGGACTAATAGGATGGATGGCTGGGATTATATCACGGAGGCGATTGATAGATGAATGACGGAGATCGGCCAAGCCAGTTGGTGATCGGGTGAAGCGACAACCATCAGATCAAGAGACAGATTGACGGTGGAGATTTCAAGGAGATAAAGTGATCTGGTGATGTGACAGCCATTAGATCTGGCAAGGCAGATCGAGGGTGGATATTGGAGCACAAAAAGAAACGTTCAAAAATGACGAGCAGGTTTAGAGGGTGGTAAGTTGTATCTCACACACCCTCAAAGTCGTAAATGGTTTCGTATAATTTTGCATGAGTAGCCTCCCCGACTGACATATAGCATGGGGAAACCATCCATATCGCGCACCCTCAGCTTGATAATGGTTGGACATAAATCCATGTGATATTGCGCGAAGGGTGTCAGACATAGCAAAGCAGATCTACGGTGGAGATGTGACCGAGCATGTTGGTGAGCGGGTGCACGATAACTGTCAGATCTGACAAGGTAGATTGACGATATGGATTTAAAAGGAAGAAATTCAAACATGAAAAGTGGATTGGGCAGCGATTGGTGGGTTTTGGAGTGAAAGGTGATCGACGGTTAAAAACCTTTTGAACTGGAATTAATAGCTCTCACTGAGTGTTTCAAGTTGAAGGAGAACGACAACATGAGAGATCAAGGGAGAGGTTGGAGGTATAAATGACAAAAAGAGAGAGTGAAGTGGTGGATAATCATGAGAGGAACAAAGTGACAATGTAATGAACTCAATGACTGTGTTTAAACAAAAAATCCTATGAAAACCAAAACCCTATGTTTTTGGGGTTACTGAAGGGTTCCTTCCTCACATCATGGTCCCATAGGGAGGAGGTGAGGTTGAGACTGAGAAATCTTTTGGATCTTTTATTTTCTACCAGGCTAATTGAAAGCATAAATGAAGCAAACTAGAACACAGCTAATCTGCTCTTCACTACTATAATGAAACTGTAACTATTCAAGAAAATGAACAGAAAACATGAAACTACTTATGTCAATGAGCAGGACAACCATGAATCTATGTTGAACCACTGTAATGAAAATGCACCTATTTAACTAGATGAACAACCAAACCATGCATCTATGCTACTGCTGTAATGGAAATGAAATATTTAAGTAAATGAATAGAAATCATGAATCTATACTATTGTTGTAATGAGAATGCATTTGATTAAAAAAATGGACAAAAAGAAGGAAGCTATGCTACTTAACAATACAATAAAGAGGAGCTTTGGCTGTTAGGGTTGGGCTCAAACTGAAGAGCTTCAGCCCTCTGAGTTAACTCAGTGCTGGCTCAAATAAAAACTCATCTTCATTATCAAAGAACATTATATTACATCAAAACTGTTACAAAGTAGAAGTTCAAATCCTTGCTAACTGAATGACTGACTATCTAGCTGACTGGTAACTGGCTAAAAAAACTGAGGTCCTAAACCTCTCTATTTATACATCTGAAGTCTCAACGACTTCCCTCAAAATTAGGAAGGTACAACTCCCAACTTAATGGTAACTTGTCCTTTCACTTTCACTAGCTCAGTTGCCTTCTATTAGGGAGGCTGCTTGTACTTCCACTTGCTTGGTTGTCTTTTAGTACTCCTGATTTGGCTGTGTGTATTTTTAGCTGATGGAGGGATATTCGAATTGATGGGAAGTAAACGAGGAGGATTTACCTCCTATAATTCTTCTCTCTTGTCCCATATGAGTTTTTACCAAGTTATTTTACCATCATTCCTCGCTTTCACCTTTTTATCCCTACATTTCCTCTTCTTTTATCCTCTATTCCTACATTACATTCACATTTGACCAAAAAGAAAAATATCCAACTCTAACTCAACCCATAAGCAAAATATAATCAAAAGTATGCAATAAGTCATGAAAATAGTTGGTTTGCCTAAGCTAGGAGGTGAATTATGGCCAATTAAGGCCCATATAATTACTCAATGATGAGACTCATCATCACCCCCTATTGAAAGTGTTGCTAACCTTATAAGCAACTTAGTGGATTGGGTAGCCTCTCTAACATCTCATGCTTTCGTTGTGGTCTTTACTTTTTGTTTATATCTCTCAGCTTTGGCAGTGTGTTATATGTTTTAGCAGGAATGTATATTATCATTTCTTTAGTAGCCTAAATAGATCCTCATAATGTGTACTTTATTGCCCTTAGACGATAAGATATATAAGTGTTAGTTGAGGATTACTTGCAATTAGATATTGATTAGGGCCATGGGGTTTGATTGTTCAACTGTGTCTCTGTCCCTAAGGCCACTTAGCTCTTTTGTTTCTTACTGCTCTTTCTCCTTTTTGTTTCGATGCATTCTTTCTCTTCTGTTTTAGAACCATGTTACTTTGTGTTCTCCTTCATCATGTCCCTCTTTATAATTTTCTTTTGTATCCATCTCCTCCCCATCTAGCTTTGTATTTGCCTTTTCTTGTTTTATCTCCTCCCCATCTAGCTCTGTATCTGCCTTTTCTTGTTTTATCTCCTCCTTACTGACAGACGGAATAACATCATAGATGAAGGTTTTTATGTCATCCTCTATTGGTAAGTCATTGAAGAATGCCCATGCTATAGGGATCCTAAGGTTCTGGAGGGAATATCCTTTTTAGAGGAAACTTGCCACCTCTTTCCTTACAAACCAACTACCTCTTAACCTTTACAACTTTTGATCACATGATGTAGATGAGTGAGTGAGTAGGATACTTACTTGTGGCCTTAATTCCATGCTACAGGTGTCAAGGATCATAGGTGCTCCTCATGGTCATTCTTCTTCCTCCTCTGCTATCTGTTGATGACTGCAGATCGAATGTTGATGTTGCTGTGTAGTGACTGAAGATAAGAGGCTGCTATAGGTACAGAGGGAGTAGGAGTGTGTGTGAAGGCATGGATGTTGGTAATGGATGAGGTGATGCTGTGGAAAACATAATCTTCTCCTAAATTGAAGCAGTGAAGTGAAAAAAAACAATGGAATTTATGGAGGGATGCATGGTAAGGAGTGGGGGAGATGAACATATGTGAGGAAGGGCCCCCTTTGGATCTTCTCTTTGCTCCTTGATTTTGTTTCTCATCCTCTTGCAAACAACAATTATGTTTTTTCCTTATTTCCTTAATATATTTTTTGAAAAACACCTAGGTTGCCTGAGAGAGGTTTTCACCCTAGGTATCTGCCCTATGCGCCCCAAGGAAGGTTTTCACCCAGGGA
The DNA here is from genome assembly GCA_000404065.3 of Pinus taeda. NCBI lineage: Eukaryota > Viridiplantae > Streptophyta > Pinopsida > Pinales > Pinaceae > Pinus > Pinus taeda. The sequence goes on from APFE030583774.1 coordinate 31,153, forward strand.
TCTTCTTTTTATTTCCTTTTTTTCTCATCCTTGGGCCACCTCAAGGAGGTTTTCAACCCAAACATGGGACTCAAGCGCCTCATGGAGGTTTTCACTTGAATCCCTATTCTATTCTTTTCTTTCTTTTTCAGTGATTTGGTGAGGGAGGAGCTGAAACTTGCTCCACCATCATTACCGTCTTATTGATGTTGTCAATGAACTCTTGTTTAGATGAAGGCCTCTTGTATAATTTAAATCTGTCTCCATTAACTAGAAATGGAATGGCTTCTTCATTTATACTCCCGATTCACACTAAACTGTTGTCATGGCATCTTTCCACCACATATGGTCCAAGTCATCTTGTTCTTAGCTTTCCCTTTAAGTATTTGTACCTTGAATCATATAATAAGGCCCAGTCTCCTTCTTGAAACAACTTCTCTTTAATATGCTTGTCATGCAAGATCTTTCTTCGAAGCTGAATTATCTTTGTATGGAGGAGGGCCTACATTCTAAATTCATCTAGGCCATTCAAATGGAACAACCTTTATTTTTGTTCATGACTAGATCTAAATCTAGTTGGGCTGCCATCCTCAATGTGTTATATTCAAATTCAATGGACAACAAATTTTATTTTCCATAGACAAGATCATAGGGTGTGAATCCAGTGGTGGTCTACCATGATGTATTATAGGCCCAGGTGGCCTCAACTAGTCTCTCAACCCAATCCTTTCTATTGTTGTTCACTACCTTGGTCAGGATGTTCTGTTGTGCTCTGTTGGTCACCTCCACTTTCCCATTAGCTTGTGGATGATAAGGAGTGGAGGTCCTATGTTTGATCTTGTGATGCTTGAGTAGTTCTGCGATCATGCTAGAGGTGAATTGGCTACCTTGGTCTATGAATAGTTCTCTAGGGTACCCAGATTTGTAGAATATTTTCTCCCCTAGGAACTCAACCACCTTTTCTTTTGTTGTTGCCTTGATTGCTTTCATTTTTGCCCACTTAGTTAGATAATTAGTGCGCACAATGATGTGCTATTTTTTCTTGGAAGGGGGGTTTATAGGCCCAATGAAGTCAATGACCCACTTGTCAAATGGCTCAAAAGTCACTTGACGCTGCAGGGGCATTTCATCCCTTGGAGTAGGATTTCCCATCCTCTGGCATTGATCACACTGACTAACATACTTCTTCACATCCTGATGAAGAGTAGGCTAATAATATCCTACTTGTAGCACCTTGAATGTTGTCCTTTTTGCTATAAAGTGACCTCCAAAAGGCCCATCATGACAGGTTAGAAGGATGTAAAAGACCTCCTATTCCATTACACATATTCTCAAGATTTGATCTGGAGCATGTTTGAACAGATTTCCCCTAATCTAGGTGAAAGGGGCACTCTTCTTGATTATCTTGCTCTTCTCTCTGGAGGGCAAGTTCGGTGACAAGATAGTTTACTATATCAACAAACCATGGGGAGAGAACTGAAATGGAAAGAAAATTCTCATCTGGGAACTGATCGTCCACCATTACTTCTTCACCTGTAGGCAGATTCATTCTAGATAGAAAGTCAGCAACAAAATTTTCTTTACCAAGCCTATCAACAATAGTTAAATCAAACTGCTACAATAAGAGTAACCATCTTATGATTTTGGCATTAACATCTGGTTTTTTCATTAAATATTTAATTGCAGCATGATCAATACACACAAATGTCTAATAGCCTATAATGTAATTCTTAAACTTGGTCAATGAATGCATAACAACCAGGATTTATTTTTCTGTCACAATATAGTTTAGCTCGGCCTTTGACATGTTTTTACTAATAAAAAATATGTCATAAGTCAATTTTTCTTCTACTTGTCCTAAGGCTACTCCTATGGATTTATGTGAGGCATCAACATGAATGTGAAAAGGGAAGGCCTAGTTTTGGCCTCTAAGGATTGGTGCATTGGTTACCTTACTTGTTAAAATGTCCAAGGTCTCTTGACAACTCTTTGACCATATAAATTCAGAATCTTTGGCCAATAAACCAAACAAAGGAGAGGCTATGTTGTTGAAGTCTTTTATGAATCTTTTTTAATATCCATCTAGCCCTAAGAAACTCATAACATATTTCTACTTTTGTGGAGGTGGGACCCTTTGGATGATGGCTACCTTTTTTGGGTCCATCTGCAGTCCTTGCTGAGATATCAAATGGCCTAGCACAGTCCCTTCAGTCATTTAGAATTCACATTTTTCTAGACTAAGGGATAGGTTCATCTCAATGCATTTGCATAATACTTTGCCTAAGTTAGTTAGGGCCTCTTGGAAATCACAGCCATAAGGTGTAAAATCATCCATGTAGATCTCCACAATGTCATGAACTAATTCAGCAAAAATCCCTAGGACTACTCTCTAGAAAGTGGCAAGAGAATTACACAGGCTAAAAGGAAGGACCCTATAGGAAAAGGTACCCTAAGGATAGGTGAAAGTGGTCTTATCCTGGTCTTCTCGGCAGATTTGGATTTGGTTGTACCGACCGAATCCATCTAGGAAAGAAAATAACTTCTTCCTTGCTAGGTCATCTAGCACTTGGTCAATGAAGAGTACGAGAAAGTGATCCTTCTTTGTGGCCTTGTTCAATTCCCTATAATCGACACAAATCCTACACTTCCCATTTTTCTTGGGCACTAATACTAAAGGAGAGACCCACTCACTATCAGAGATAGGGTAAATGAACCCTACATCTAACAATTTCTGCAGATCTTCTTTGACTATGTCTTTGAGGGTTGGATTCATTCTCCTTTGTGGTTTCCTAACTGGCTTGCAACCTTCCTTGATGTATATGTGGTGAGTACACATCGAGGGGTGTACTCCCTTCATTTCCTTGTAGTCCCAAGCAAAGACTTCTAGGTTCTCCCTCAACAAGTTGCATAGCTATTCCTCCTCTGAAGTAGAGAGAGATGGATTAATCTTCAAGGTTTTCTCTAGCCCAAATTCTATGGTTTTGACTCAGGGTGGGTTGGAATCGACCAAGCATAAGTCAATTTGATGAATGTTCAATGTTTCTTTTACTTCTTCTTCTAGGGGCAATGAACTAGGAGTTGGACTCTGGAGCAAGTGTTCAATTAAATCATCCTCATCTTGCTGTCCTCCTCCTATGATGGCTTCCAAAGTATACAGTTAGGCAGAATAAAGCTCATCTTATTCCTCCTCCTCCAACCATAAAGATAAGTCCTGTTCTAGAGAGGGTTGAGAAGGAGGGTATAGGACTAATTGTTTGGACATACGCCCATTCTTAATGGTCATATTCCTAACTTTACAGCTAATGTAGGCATCAACTGTGGCTAGCCATGGCCTCCCAAGGATGAGAGGGTAACTGGTAAGCTTAGCCTTGGGTTGGAGAAATAGGAAACCTACAGGGTACTCCCAGGAATCAATGGAGACGATCACATCCTCCACAATTCCCTTAGGGGTGATTGTGGAATGGTCTGCAAGTTTCAACACTATTGTGGTCTTCCTTAATGACCCTTGGAGGTTAATCTCGAGAAAGGTGTCCTTCGTCATCAAATTAATGGCATCCCCAAGATCAATTAGAGTGTGAGGGACAATGGTGCCATTGATGTGGACATCAACTGTTGGTCTTCCAGGGTCTAAGCATTTTGGACATATTGCCTACCCTAGGATTAAGTCAGATAATTGCCCAATGACATTAATGGTAGGGGAATCCTTTTTTCTTCTTCCTGGATGCTTAAAGCACTTCTCGTTAATCAATTTATTGTAAATAGGCACATCTTTGATTTCCTGGATAAGGGGAATCTTTACACATAGGTTCTCCAATTCTCCCAGAAGTTGATTTTCTTCTGGGGTAGGCTGGTGTGGTTGGTCTAATCTTTCAAGAAAGGGTGGATTTGTTTTAAGGTTGCTTTCCTCTATTTTTTCCTCAACCTCCTTATGTGGAGAGGGAGGTTGGTTATCTGGGAGAATTCTCCCAGATCTCAGGTTGATCTCTTAAATTTCAACAACATAAGCTGGGTATGATGTCTCTGCACCATATATTTATTGGGCCTACCTATTTTTTGGGTTTGTATTTGGCTGGGTAGGCATCTGGGGTTTCCTAGGTGGAGTAAAGTATAGGAGTTGCGGTTGGGTAGGTGATGGAGGCAATAGAGCTGGAACATTATTGAATCAGGGCCTCCACCCCTAGGCTGGGGTATTCTGCTGATGTTGTGGCTGATTGTAGGTTTGAAATGACTGACTGACTAATGGGAATGATATTAATATGCATAGGCCCAAGGAGTGGTTGTAGACCAGGAGGGATTGGCAGGGGGTCCCCAAGAAGGTGTAGCTGTGTTTTGATTGGGGTTGTAATATGCATGGGATGATCCTTGCATACCCTGCTGGAATGGTCTAGGCCCAGGAGGTCTCCTTTGGTTAATGTAGCAAATATGCTTAGTGACTCCTTCAACTCCTTGGTATGCAACTTTGAGTCCAGATAAGGAAGGGCACTTGTCTATGGAGTGGTTTTCTTCACAGACTGAGCAAACCTCAATATAATTTAATGGGCATTCATTCCTAGGATGCCGTCTAGTGCACCTAGGACAAAATATGGCCAGGGCTCTGTTTTTTTCCTCTTGATTCCTTCTAATATTCATGGTATCCAATTTCAAGGAAAGGATTTGCAGCATCTCACTTTTGAAGTCCTCTAACATATTTCCAATTTCACCCTTGATGGATGAGTTGGAAGATGAGGTATTGGCCATAAGTTGACTACTTCTACCCTTGTTTCTGGTTGCCCTAGAATGGTCTCTAAAGATAGTCTTGATGTCCTGATAGGGTAGTTGGTAGATATCTCCTCCTGATAACATATGTATGGTGTCTAGGATATCCTCCCTTATTCCTCTAAGCAAGACCAACTTTAGGGACTCAGGGTCAAGTGTGCACCTGGCCCTTTTGCAACTAAGTTGGAATCTTTCTTCATAGTCTTCTAGAGATTCATCATGGCCTATGGTCATCTTGAAAATATCATCCTTGGTGTTCCTTGACCTACATTAGTCCCTATATTTATTGTTAAAGACCTGCTGCATCTAAGCCCAAGTTGTTATGCTATATCTAAGTAAACCCATGAACCAGCGCAATGCTACATCCTTGAGTGTAGATGGAAACGATTTTAGCTTCTACTCATCATATGTGTAGTCATAGGTTGGCAGACAACAACAAATTCAAATAGGAAAGTGTCAGGGTCGTATGTGGTCAAGCCATGGAAATGAGGTAGAGAAGAGGGGCTTATGTTCTTCATTTTAGGGTCCCCATTGGTTTCCCTGATGGGGAAGGCACTTCCACTTCTCCCTCTATCTCCTCTGTCATTTAAGTGTTCAACCATTGGTTTAGTAGGAATGGGTTCTTCCTCTTCTTCTTCCCCTATAGGTTCCTCAAATATATCAAACTGCTCATTTAAAGGGGCTTCCAATTCACCGTCAGTGAAGAAGAAATAAGGCTGACCGTTGGATGAGGTAGGGTTCTTTGGAAAGAGTTTTCTTGAATTATCCCTAATCCTACGAGGCATGAAAGGAAATTTTTTTGGGTTTTTGTGCGATTTTGTTTAAAGCTGGAAAGAACTCTGCAGAAAGGGGATTTCTAATTAAATGAAAGAGCTAGCAGAATGGAAACTACTTGCATAATGAAATTTCTTAATTGAACGAAAAACACTAACAAAAGAAAACTACTTACTAAATTGAAACTGCTGAATGAATGACTACTGATAGAAAGAGAACTACTTACTAAATTGAAATTCTATTTGTAGGAAAGGAAACTAGATTAACTTGTAGAATGGAAAGGAAAGCGGATAAATGACAAAATGAAAGAAAGGAACTAGATTAAGTTTGTAGAAATAAACTATTGGAAGAAAGTTGGAAACTAGAAAATAGAAGAAAAGGTCAGTAATCACTGCTACTCTGACACCTCCCCGGCAACGGTGCCAAAAATGATGAGCCTAGGTATTGCAGCAAGAATGATGTAACTCCCAAGGGCTACCAACTTTACTTATCAACCTAGGGTTCGTACAAACTTGGAGGTGATTGTGCTATATACACAAGTAGAAGTGAAGGTACTTCCTGTTATCACTACTCATCTGGCAAGAGACCCTAGGGGTTCCAAGACAAACTTCTATAGGTTAGAAGAAGATTGATTTTGATGGGAGGAGAGAAAACCTAGTATAGGGGAGAGCTAATCTACTACAAAAATGAAGAAAACAACATGCAAACCTAAATCACCATAACATACTTAATCATGAAAACAACTAGACTAAGTAGAATTGCTAAGAAACACTAATCTAATGCTAATTATCTAAGTTGTAGGAGTAAAGCAGTGAAACTAGACAAAGGGGTCAAAAATGGAACTAGGCTAAGTCTATGTATAAGTGAAAGAAGTGGTTAGAGGTCAGAATGGTGAAAAGAGGATGTAATGAGCAACAACACATGAGGATCGTTGGATTAAGTGCATGAAGGGTAAATGAATAGTTGAGATTGAACAATAGGAGGGTACGTAGGCAAATGGGTAGACATGGTGGACTAACAAGATGGAAGGCTGGGATTATATCACGGATGCGATCGACAAATGAACAACTGAGATCGTCCAAGCCAATTAGTGATCGGGTGAAGTGATAGCCTTCAGATCAAGAGACAAATCAACGGTGGAGAGTTTAAGGCGATAAAGCGATCGAGTGATGCGATAGCCGCGTCAGATTGACGATGGAGATTGGAGTGAGAAAAGATATGTGCAGAAATGATGAGCAAGTTTAGAGGGTGGTAAGCTATATCTCGTGCGCCCTCAAAGCTGTAAATAATTTCATACAATTTTGCATGATTAGCCTCCCTGGTCAACACGTAGCATGGGGAAACAACCCATATTGCGCACCCTCAGCCTGATAATGGTTGAACAGAAATCCAGGCAATATCATGCGAAGGCTATCGGATCTAGAAAAGCATATCTATGACGGATATATGATCGAGTAGGTTGGTGAGTGGGTGCATGATAACTATCGGATCTCACAAGGCAGATCGACAGTGGGGATTTAGAAGGTAGAAAGTCAAACACGAAAAGTGGACTGGGTAATGATTGGTGGGTTTTCTGTGTGAAAGGTGATCAATGGGTAAAAACTATTTGAATTGGAATTAACAACTCTCCCTAAGCGCTTCAGGCTAAAGGAGAATGACATCATGAGAGATCTAGGGAGAGGGTGGAGGTCTAAATGACAAAAAGAGAGAGTGAAGGGGTGGATAATCATGAGAGGAACATAGTGACAACACAATGAACTCAGTGGCCATGTTTAAATGACAAACCCTATGAAAACCAAAACCCTATTTTTTTGGGGTTGCTGAAGGGTTCCTTCCTCACATCATGGTCCCAGAGGGAGGAGGTGAGGTCGGGACACCTGTCATCAACCTTGTGGATCTTTTCTTTGCTACAAGGCTAATTGAAAGCATAAATGAAGCAAACTGGAACACAACTAATCTACTCTACACTATTGTAATGAAATTGTAACTATTCAAGCAAATGAACAGAAAATAGGAAACTACTTAAGCCAATGAGCAGGACAACCATGAATTTGTTCTGAACCACTGTAATGAAAATGCACCTATTTAATCAGATGAACAATCAAGCCATGCATCTATGCTTCTATTGTAATGGAAATGAACTGCTTAAGTAAATGAATAGAAAGCATGAATCTATACTGCTACTATAATGAGAATGCATCTGATAAAACAAATGGGCAAAATGTAGGAAGCTATTCCATTTAACAATACAATAAAGAGGAGCTTTGGCTGCTAGGGCTAGGCTCAAACCCAACAGCTTCAATCCTCTGAGTTAACTCAGTGCTAGCTCAAATAAAAACTCATCTTCATTATCAAAGAACATTGTATTACATCAAAATTGTTACAAAGCAGAAGTTTGAATCCTTGCTAACTGACTGACTGACTATCTTGCTGACGAATAACTAGCTGAAAAAACTAAGGTCATAAGCCTCTCTATTTATACATCTGAAGTCTCAACGACTTCCCTCAAAATTAAGGAGGTACAACTCCCAACATAATCGTAACTTGTCCTTTCACTTTCACTAGCTTGACTTCCTTCTAGTAGGGAGGTTGCTTGTACTTCCACTTGCTTGGCTGTATTTTAGTACCCCTGATTTGGCTGTGTGTACTTTTAGTTGATGGAGGGATATTCGAATGGATGAGCAGTAAATGAGGATGATTTACCTCCTGTAATTCTTCTCTCTTGTCCCATCGGATTTTTTACCAAGGTATTTTACCATCGTTCCTCTCTTTCACCTTTTTATCCCTGCATTTCCTCTGCTTTTATCCTCTATTCCTGCATTACATGCACATTAGACCACAAGGAAAAATATCCAACTCTAACTCAACCCATAAGCAAAAAAAAATCAAAAGTATGCAATAAATCATGAAAATAGTTGGTTTGGCTAAGCTAGGAGGTGAGTAGAGGCCAATTAAGGCCCATATAATTACTCAATGATGAGACTCATCAGCGTGAGCCTCTTAGGTTTTACCAGGGCCAGGTGGATTCTGGGAAGAACTATTAGGAACATCATTTGAGACCGACTTCTATTTGGAAGAAGATTTAGTAGGTGTCTAAGATACTGAACCAATAACTCCATTGACATGAGGTACAACTTGCGACTTTGACACTATGGGATCAGATGATGGCTGCAGATCATTGGGTAATGACTCATACAAAGTGCAAGACTGAAAGTAAATGATATTTAAGTACTGGGCATGAGAAATGGCTTGCTCTTTAGTGACGCATCCACCCATAGCTATATCGCAAGAAATTGGGGCTATGAATCATTTAGTGAACCATTCAGTGAGCAACTAATCAGTAGTCTCAAATTTGATCAGGTGACGTATACGTCTCCATTCATGGATGTGATAAAAGATGTGTGTTGCAGTATCTTTCTTAAGTGATGTGAGAAAATAGGTGCCAGTTTCATAGCGAACCGACAGCTGAAAATGTGTGAGGAAAGCCATGGCTAAAGAGTTAAATTAATGGTAAGTACTTCAAGGTAGCTTGATGTACCACTTGGCTATAGTGCCTGTGAGGATTCATTAGAAAAGATGGAGACAAATGGAATCATCAATGTATGAGTTTGACAAGCACGAGAGGTGACATGTCATCACATGGGTTTGAGGATCTTCTTTTCTTTTCCCATCGAACTTTGGAAAATTGCTTGGTATCTTGGACGACACCGAAGGCTAGTATGGTGAATGAAGGATCGGATCATTCATAAGGTGAGATAAATATGGCAACTCGAGTGTGGCCAAGAATGGAAATTGGGTGCTAAAAGGCATAGGAGTTCAATAAGTAGGTCTGAATGGAGGAGCCCATCCCTGCTGGTAAGGATTTTGGCCATATGGCATCTGATGCTGGCCCCATTGTGGGTTACTTTGACCATAGGGATGATTTTGACTTTAAATACCTTGGAACTGTCCGGCGATAGGTTGTTGATAAGCAACATATAGGTTAAAAAGCTGTTGAGCATATTGACCTTGGACATATGTATATCAGACCTGTTGTCCTTGAACATACGAGTGATGAACCTATTGTCCCTAAACAAGAGGATTTTGGACCTAATGTCCTTGGGCATAAGGTTGATACACTTGTTGCCCTTGGACATAGGGATTTTGTACCTGCTGCCCTTGACCAAAATGATTTTGAACCTAGTGACCTAGGGCATTCGGGTTTTGTACCCGATTCCCTTATCCAGAACGATTTTGGACATCTTGACCTAGGAAATTAGAATTTTCGGCCTGTTGCCATAGAACTTGACCTTGGCCCTACCCTTGCAAGGGTTGACCCTACTGATACGTATACAAGGGTTGCTTTTGCTTGAGTTGGTTTTGTTGTTGCAGGGGTTGACCTTGTGGTTGCAAAATTTGTCCTTGGGGTTGCAAAGGTTGGCCCTACGAGGACATGGAATGGGAGGTGTGCGGAGCATATTACAACTGCTATTGCACGGTTTGCTGCAATTGTTGCAAGGGTTAACCTTGCACTTGTTGCAGCTGACCTTGCTGCAAGATCATTTTCCCTTGATATTGTGTGAAGAGTCCTTACTGTACCAAATGTTGCCCTTGTTCTTGTAGAGGCTGTTGGACACCTATACCAATAGGTTTCATATTTCATGATTGGATATCAAAGGTCCAAATATGCTCTGCTTTGATAATGCAAATATCCCATATTTCCCCAAGAAGACAATGTCTGTATCAGTTTTGATAAGAACTCAATTTTGATGGGTGGTCCAACAGTCTAATCTGGATCATGCCATGTTTTCAATTTCCATGTTGTAGAATAGAGAATGAAATCTGTCCTAACTGTCTAATCTTGGCAGATCAGTAGCTAGGTAGAGAAACTAAGGCCCCCAACTGCCTAATCTGGGACCTTGGAAGGAATAAGGGTTGTATTAGATAGGAGATGCAAGCAAAAAAGCCAATGAAAAGAAAAGGCATTCAAAGGGTCTACAAGTCCAAGTGCACCCCTCAAGAAGGAACAAAAAATGCTAGGAGAACTAGTTGGGTAGGTAGATGGGGTTGCAGAAATGGTGTCTCTTTCAAAAGCAAAGTTGCTGAAACATCTACAGGAAGAGCAGCACTCTGGAGCATGACTAACTCCCTTGTTTCTCATTTGTACATCACTCATCACTAACACCCTTTCCGCAAGTTGCACAAGGCATAGAAATTCAAATGTTTTACATTCTTATGGCTTTAAGAAGCCACATTTCTTGTGCAAAAATCTTTTCATTTTGATCTACTCCTGATTTCAAGTTATTTTCAAAGAAAACTTGGTTGAACTAACCCTCACTCATATGTTCCCTCCATGTTAACAACTAACTCTACTACTTAGCTCCTTATACCCCTCTATCCCTATTATTATAAACACCATGGTGTATAAACCCCACAATGCATAAATATCCCCTCCCTGGCACTATTGCCATAATATTCTCTCCCTGGGACTTGATTTGACACCTGGTCAAGGGCAAGAACCCATGACTCACCTTTTGCTCCACCTCAAACCAGTTTCCCTACCCAAAGTGCCATTTTGCCTTGAAAAACCTTCAAAAAACTTGAAAAACCTTGAAAAACCTTGAAAAACCTTTAAAAACCCATAAAATTACTCAAAGGGGCGGAAAACATTGTTAAATCACCCTCCCCCCCGCTTTATCCTAAGGTCGGGGGTTATCTGCCTTTTTCATATTTCATAAAACCTGTTTAAACCCACAAATCCTAAAGTTCCCGACCATATTATTTAAACGAATATTTTAATCGCTCGGCGGGCCCCTTCCAAACATGCGCGATCCGTCGGAGGACCTGCCAGCCGTCCGATCTCCGCCGGTCAAGATCCAAGGGTGGGCGGTCGATATTGCGCCGTGATCTGCCGACCATTAACGTCCGGGGAGAGTGGTTTTGGGCCCGTACGAGGACGCGTGGCGGGCGTTGAGGCTGTTCGGAGCTCTCTCCTCGTTACCGCCTTTGCTCCAAAAGTGGTGCGGGGAACCCGCTTACCACCACTCCACTAACCGCTATCCCTCCCACGTCACCACAAAGTCACCCTGACGTCACCTCACTTCCGTCCGCCCCCGCGCCCCGTCAACCTCCACGCAATCGTGCCACCGCATCCGCCCGCCACCGTGTCCCACCACCCTGGCCCTTACGTCAGCGCCACGTCATCACCGTACGACGGGCCCACCATGACGTCATGCTGACGTCATCGGCGGAAAAGCGCCAATCGCGTTATTTTTCAAAATTCAACGTTATAACCAGCCTAATAAGCCGTTTTTAGTCATTTTCACGTGATTAAGAGAAGGAGCCATTAAAAAACCAGCTGCCGCGAAAATTGATCCAGACAGCAAATTTGAAGATTCCGACCGTTGAAAGCCCAGAATTCATGGTGCCAAGCCTCCACAGCTCAGCTCGCAAGTGTCCAAGCTGGTTAGTCCAGGTATTTAACCGGTTTCCCCACTTTGCCCATGCATTGTGAATTCACTATAAAATTCACCATTTGGCACCATTAAAAACCTTCAAATACAGTCCCTTCTGTCACACAAAGCCAGCCAAGCAACCTGCAGTACCCTAAAGCCCTAATTTGGTAAACGAGTGCTCGTTTCGCAGGCTAAAAACCCCGAAATCCTTCCCAAGGTACTAGGCATTGTTCCCTTTTGCCAGTACAGCCCGCTTGCTGTCAGACCAGAGAAACCTGAATAACCCTGCAGATTTCACATTGACAATTCACACCCTGTGAATTCCATAGCAAACAGATAATCCAGCCTGCAACACCCGCTGCAAAGGAACATCTCACTGTATTAGCAGTTGAGTTGAAGTCAAAAGCCCTTTTAAGCACTGATTGAATCATTGCCTCTTTCTCTACAAACCAGTTCCCATCATGGCGTCTCCTGCAACTTCATCCATCAGTATGGCCTCACAGAGTCAGACAAACAAAGAGTTGGAAGCCCTGACATTAGTAGATAAGGATAGTCTCATTGGAGACTTTGAAGGGAGCAGGGACTTTTTGCAGACCTTCAGTAGGTTAAGGGAAGACCACAAGGATGGACATGGCACATATGGGGTCTGGGAGTCAAATCTGCCCTACTACTGTCTCCCAGCTGTGAACGTTTTCCCTGAAATCATTCATCTCTGTGCTGAACATTATGATGCAGAGCATAGAGCTATCAACACCTCATCAGGGAGGATCCTATTTCAAATCAACGCTGAGTCCATCAACAAAATGTTACATTTTGATCAGACAGAGTTGCTGATCCCATTCTCCATGAATCAGTTAATGGACGCTGGTGACAAATTGACTGATGAAGAACTACAGAAAATCAGCAGAAACTTCATGAAACCAGAATGCAAGACCACAGAGCCCCCTCCCTATCTGAATGATCAATTCAATGATGTGGGCAGGCTATTGCTGGACATGATAGCCTATGTATTGGGGTACCAAAATAGTGAGCATGTGGACAGAGGCATGCTAGCAATGCTATCTGTATACAGCCCATATAAACCCCCTGCCAAAAAGTACAACTTTGCCAAATTCATAGCCAACAAGATCCATGATCAGCTAACCAAAGTGGACAGACAGGGGGTCTTCAGGTATTCAGCCTACCTTTACCATATGTTCATGTACTATCACTCTGAAGCCTTCCCATGCTATGTCAGAAGGCTGGACCATACAGGGGAAAGAAGATCTGTTATCTTCTGGACCTCAGTCTATCACAAAGTCACAATTTCACCCTATACCTATTGCGAATTTGTTGACCAATTTGTATACCCACTCTGCTGCATGTTAATGAAGTCCCCACCTCCCAGAGTGTCCAGTGAGATAAAGAAAGCTCTGCAGCTTTCCAAGAAAAACAAAATAGGTGACTGGTACCTATATGAGCAACATACAGTCTTCAGGATCTATGGATGTGAGGTCTGCCCATATAGGCTCCCAAGATATGTGCCAATGAGGTTATTTGCACTTGAATATTACAGACAATTGATTCAATCAGACCTCACCCACTTGCATGGCTCCAAGAAAAAGGCTCACCTCACCTTCAAAAGTGAAATGGGCCCTTTCATCATGAATAGAAAGGAAGGATGGGAGGACGCAGATCTGATCCTAAAGGACAAATACAAACTATCTTATAGCTTTCGGTGGGTCCCTTATGACCCTCAAGGAGTCATCTCGGCTAGGAGAACTAAGTATAGGCTCCTAGCCATTAAGCATTGCCAATACCCTCATATAGAACAATATGCCAATTTGCAAAAATGGCAACCAGATACTCTAGCTGAGAGTTTAACTGAGGAAGAGAGAATGCTTAAGAATGTCAAGGAGCTTGAAAAAACTATTGACCTAGATTATGTGCAGCAGGTACCCTTATTATTGCCTTACTCAGTAGGACAAGGGTCCTCAGCAACAAAGACTGCACTTCAAGCACCTACAACATCAACATCAGCCATGGATAAAGGCAAAGGCATATTGGGAGCAGAGGATGAGCTGATAAAGGAACAGAAAACTGAGCAACAGGCTCAACAGCAAGCAGAACAGCAGAAAAAGAAGGAAACAGAGAAGGAAAAGGAAAAGAAAATAGGCCAGGAGGCTCAGATGGAGACAGAGCAGCACTCAGGTCAGCAGCAGTCAGGCCAGCAGCAGAAACAATTGGAAAAGCCACAGAATGGGCTGCCAGAGACCCCTGCATTTCAAACGCCACCTCCTCAAACACCGCAGGCAAGTGCCCCAGTCTTACAGACCCCGGCACATGAAGAAAGGGGAATTAAAAGACACAGAGAAGAGTCCACTCCTCTCAGTGGACCTTCAGACCAGCCAGAGGCCAAAAGGCAAAGGGCAGATTCCCCTGAAGTAGAAGACATCACTGATGATGTCTTAAATATTGAAAAAGACAAGGAGAGCAGCCAGCAAATAGGAACAAGCTCCTTTCAGTAGGAGCGAAATTTACAAGTCAGCTTGGAGGTGGCCTCCCAGTCCCAGCAAAGCAAGAAGCCAAAGAGCACCAAGGCTTCTTTTAAAGAAATAAAGGCCCAAAATGAGCTTCTAAGGCAAGAGGTGTACAAACAGTTCATAGATGCTACACCGGCCATGCAAGAAAGGCTGATGTCAGTCTATGACATCCAAGAAGATAAGATGATCTTCAGCCACTTCAAACCCAAGGGACCGCAGCCTAAAAGTGCTGCAGATTTTATCAAGACAAGGGTGGAGGTCCTGGCTAGAGACATACATCCAATGGACCAAATTGAACTCCACAAGCAAGCTGGAGAAATGGTATATGCCACCCTAGTGGAAAAGGCCACAGTGGCCTATGAGCTGAAGGAATCATTGAAAAATACCAACACTCAGCTAGATGTGGAAAGGATGTCCTCCAAGGCCAAGGACAACAGAATAAAGACACTCGAGGACATTATTGTTGACCTAGGACATGATCCTAATGACCCAACAGGAGTCAAAACCCTCATGAAGAAAAAGGATGATGACCTCAAGGCACTAAAGAAGAGATTGAAGCTGCCACCAACTGAACATCCTCAGACGGCTGAGCTTCAAGAGCAGAAAAAGATGGAGGATCAGCTAGACCTCTTATTACAACAGGATCAGAGAATAAGGGAGTTGGAGAAGGAATTGGAAGGAGCATTACAAGACAAACAGGGAGAATCCACATCCCAAGCTCCTCCAACAACTTCAACAACAGCAGCAACAACAGCAACATCAGCAGCAACAGGGGCTCCTACAACAGAGGCAGCAGGAACAGCAACAGGCCAACAGGACAGCCCATCCATAGAAGATATAACCAAGGCTGTCAAGCAAATGGAACTCCAAGCTGATGAGATAAAGAAAGCCAAGGAGAAATTGGCAGAGCTGGAGTCAAAATATGATAAATCTAAGATGACAGTGGCCGAGCAGGGCAGAGAAATAAAAACCCTGAGAGAGAGGATAAAGGCCTTGGAAAAAGAGCTAAAC
>APFE030583775.1:0-11826 GCA_000404065.3 Pinus taeda
GCCTTAGGTGATTTTGGCTGGAATTTAAAGCTAGCTTAGGAAGTCTATGGTTGTCTATGTTATTGAGCTTGTGCTTGTACATCAGAAACTTGAGCATAGCCAGGCTCTCAATAGAAGAAAGACCTGCTTCAATAAGGAGAATAGGATATGGTGTATTACTTTTAATTTTCAGGTTATAAGTTATAAAACGCTTCTGGATTTGCTCAATCTTCCTCCATGATTCTCTGGAGATGCTGCAGCCCCAGACTTCACAGCCATATAAGATAACAGGAGTGACTAAAGTTTCAAAGAGGAACTTCTTTTTATCCCACGTTACGAGGTTTGCTGTTTTACAGTTATTTTCAAGACCATTATATAATTCGATTAAATCCAAAGTATTATAAAACAATTATGATAAGTTTGGTTTTCATTTCCTTTACATTTCTTAATTCTATTTACTCATTCCAATGAGATCTATTTTACACAATCACTGATCTATCCTGATGATGAGCCCTGGTGGATGGCTCTATTTACTCATTCCAATGAGATCTATCTTACACAATTATCACTCATCTATCCTGATGATGAGCCGTGGTGGATGGCTCGAAATGTCGATTCAAACAATTATAGATGAGAGAACTCTAGAAGAAAACTACACACAAAACACTAATCGCAAAAGCCTAAAAAACAATAAAAACATATAAAAAAAATACCAAACATATATAATCTAATATATTAATAAATTTAAATAATTTACCTAAAATTTTTAATATTATACTAATTAAATAAAAAATTATAAAAAAATGCCAACATATATAATCTAAATTTATAATAAAATTTAAAATTAAAAAATATTTTTATATATAAAAATGTAAAGTTTATATAAACATTTTAAATTTATATCTACCATACCCCGTGTTAAGTGTTATCTACCGAGTGTTTAGAAGCCAAATAATGGCATCACCACTATGATGTTGATCGTGTACTTAGAGGTTGTGAAAATAATTGGTTTTTGCATTTTATAATTGGTGGTGTATTTGAATTTTATTTCCCATGGGAAGGTATTTATTTATGTTTGTGTTTTAGTTATTTCAGGTTATTCGATATTGAATATTTAATGATTTATATATTAGTTTTTTATTATATTAAAATATTTTAATCATTTCAATTCATTTAGGAGATTTATATAATTATGTTTTTTTTTTTAATTTATTATTATATTAAAAATTATTTATATTGATATGGTAAATTATGGTGGTTTTTATTATTATTAGAGGGAGTTGTTTTTAGTGTGATATTTTGGACTTTTTGATATTGAATCCAGTGGAAAAATTTGAGGTGAAATCTTGAATTGTGTTATTTAAATTGATTTTTTGACTTTATATATGGATTCAACGCCCAAAAAAACTCATAGGGCATAAAGACAACTCATTATAGTGCACTTTATTCCCCGCCTCTATAATCTTAAATTGAGTGAGCCATCAACAATAAAAAGACAAATACTCAATGCATCTTCCACTTGTCTAATCATGCTTTCAAATACGATGTTCCATTGGTGTTAAAGACTTTTCTCTCCTATTCTTACACTTCAATTCATAATCACCTTTAAAAAATTACAATTTACTAGTATCACATTCCTTTGCATGAGATTTAGTTTTAAAAATTGAATAATGCCCACCCTAAGTCTTGGCATTATCAATATTAATATCTTGCACATCCCTCCTTACATCATCTTCTTAAATGAGAGAAAAAACATGATAAAGATGAAAAATTATTTAAGCTTCTTTTAACATGGCATTAAAAAACATTTAAAAAAAATTATGCTTCATAAATGAAAGCACTTACAAATTAGACAAACCACTTTTTAAGGAGAATATATATAATATATATATATATTTATATATATATATATACTATATATAGCTAAATGATGTATTTAGGTTTGTAAACTCATAACATGTATTGCAAACCAGCAAAGACTCTTACTAATTTTGATCATAAGCTTAAAGAAATAATCAAACCCAATGATAGAAAATTCCACAAAATTAATACGTACAACAATTTTATATTCTTTTTCACTTAAACATCACTAATGATGAACATTAAAGAAATAATTAAAACCAATGATAGAAATATTCCACAAAATTAATACATACAACGATTTTATATTCTTTTTCACTTAAACGGCACTAATGATGAACATTAAAATGTGCAAACATGTTTATTCAATCCAAAATCCTTTAAAAACCAAAAAAGTTATAGAAAATAAAATAATATTTTTTTTTCAAAAACTCTCAATCACCAATATGAACTTACTCTTGAGAAGCATCATTCACATAGTAAAGTTGTAAAGTTATTATTGCTCTAAATTTATTTTATTTTAAGATAACCCTACAAAAGAAAGAGTCAATCACAAATAATAATAATCATACATATCTTTTGTAAATTATACATTCTACCATAGTTCTAAACCCCAAATAAGAAAAAAAAAATCCACATGAAGTGACAATAGTTTGTGAACTGATAACTGTCATATTACTATAGATGAAATCCTAAATGTTTATGAAAATATGGATAATTTCCATTACAATATGGTCGTGCTTTCTTTATCGGGGCTCCAAGGTTATGATTTTGCAGGTATTTCGTTCAGTTGTCTTGTTTTGGTCTATGGGGTATGTTATCATGGGAATTGTTTTATTGAGTTTTAACAATAGATTCTACCTTGACATTTTACAATGGAAATTGAGAGTTTTATGGCTTACTATTGTTAGTTTTGGGCTACATTGTTTGATGTTGGTGTTTGGCAACAAAACTCGGTTTGTAGTCGATGATTTTCTACTATCGTATTTTGTGGGTAGTCCTATTGTATGAATTAAGGAATTTCGGTTGTCCAAGTTTCTAAGAGTGTATAATTCAAACTCTATAATAATTTCCCTTATCATTTTCTTGTCAAAAGTAATCACGATATGTCAAGGGTCACCATAATATTAAGTCAACTTTCCTTTCTGTTTTGTGGATGATATAACTCTACTTGGGTCTACGTTTCATAATGGGTGACCAATTATATAATTGGATTTCCTGTGAGTTTTGGGAACAATATATTTTTTTTCTTGGGTGTTATCCTTTTCATCGTTCCGAGAGTCAAATTACAAGTCTAGGGGTCAACCAAGTTAGTTTCAATACTATGTACCTCTTTGTGACTATGGCAAGTTGATAGGGAGGTTCCAATAGTAGTCTATTTCTCATCATAGACGCTTATTTGGATGGAATTTGGTGGAAATTTTGTTCAACTTGGTTCCTCCGGGGATTAGAAAGGATATTTGACACCTAGAATCGAAAGAGTTGGGGATAAGACATACTTATTTGATTCAGAGGTGGGTGTTTGAGATTTTAAATGGATTAATGACCCGGGGAAATTTAGAAGGAGACTGCACTTCTTGCATTATGTTGTAGTACATCAATAGTTGGACACTCTATTTCATTTGGTGCTCTGAGACAAAAAGGTGGATAATTACAAGATTTTTGCAGGCCAGGAGGACATAAAACTCCTCCTAAGGAATGTTCCCTTCTATTTGGATGATATACTCACACATTTGAAAAGGGTGGAAAATTATGTGATGTTGGATTCCGATTCTGACTCTAAAGATATCACTTACGCTCCTGTTGTTATCAATGTTCAACCGGTAAACACTTATCCACCATCCAACAAAACTCTCTCTGGTCATCATCTAAGACTAAATGGTACTACTCCATCATCAATAGTGGAAATGTTAGAATGAAAATTATCCTATTGGCACTTTTCCATAACATGAACTGTGCATTAGGGGTTTCGACTATCTTCTTGGCATCAAGAAGGCTAATGGGTGGCAGTTTTTGTTGGTCTCATGTCTGACTGTAATGATTGTAAAAATTTATGGTATAGTTTTGCAGTTTGGCACTTAGTATTGTGCCTCCTTCTGGTGTTGGAACACACATAGTTATCATCCTTTGTAATGTTCTGTAAAACCAGTGGTCAATGTTGATCAAAATCATTTATAATTTTTGGAAAATTTGATGTTATTCAAAGATATCTAGTAAGAGGTTTACACTCCTTGATTAGTCCTTTTGAATAAGCATGTTATCAATGTAAAATCCTTTTATTATTAGAAAAATTTGTACCAACTTACAAAATAAAAAATATGTTATAACAAATTATCATTCACTATCTGATAATAATAAACATAAGGGATAACACTTTCATATAACATTTCTAACCTTTTAAAGAAAATTGCATTATCATAACAAACTTTTAGACTTTGTAATTATATTACCCATTTAAAACTAAGGGACATGAAATGTGGAACTCCAAGAAGGGGTGTGAATGAAAGTCACATAAAAAAAATACCAAATTTAAATAAACATTATTAATCAAAATGTGACCAACAATTTAGGATACAAATACAAATAAGAAATACCAAAATAATGTACAAGCATTATTATTATGGTTAAGGATAGAGTGGTGTGTAAGTACATTATTTTATATGGGTTTGTACATGTATGTGGTAGAAGATAGCTCAATTAATAATGTTACAAAGTAGTGAAAATGGTGCAATTTAAAAAACCAAAAACAAGGAGATTTAAGGGAATGCACTATAGGTGTTTGTTAAAAATTAACATTTTAATTCATTTCCAATATTAATAAAACATAAAAATAATCAAAGAAAGAAAAATTTTCAGAAATTTTTGATCAATCTTTATGGAAAATTTCCTTAAATGTAATCACTATTATGAAGCAACCTAACTTCTCTAAAAAATGTAATTTTCTTCCCCTAGTTCTTGTCATGCTAATTGCCTAAGTAAAAAAATGAGAAAATGAGAGAGGATGAAGAATACATGAATACAATTTCAAAAGAAGAAAATATGAACAATAGA
This sequence comes from Pinus taeda, assembly GCA_000404065.3. Lineage (NCBI taxonomy): Eukaryota > Viridiplantae > Streptophyta > Pinopsida > Pinales > Pinaceae > Pinus > Pinus taeda. The sequence goes on from APFE030583775.1 coordinate 4,891, forward strand.
TATAAGCAAAAATTAGTTTGTTTGAATAAATGGTTGGTGAACTTCGTATGTTTGGTTGATACTGAGACCAAAAGCTTTACGATAAAAAATAAAAATTAAAATTAAAGGAACTTTAAGATCATTTATATGTTCATTGGAGTTAAAATTCCTTGAAATATGTATTGTAATTATATGAATTTTGGAATTAAAATAAATGCTTATAATATGCTTAAAATTTGAAGGTGTTCTCTTTGCTTATGTGTTTGATATTTAAATTGTTGTATGTTGGTTAATTGTAACAACTTTGGGTTAAGTTTCCATGTAATAAATGAGCATTATAAAAGTCAAAAATAAAATCAAGGTCATGGGCACGTATTTAAGGCTAAATGGGGAAAACATACATTAGGCATCACTTGTGGTTAATTATTGGCCATGGAAATTGGCATTGGCATTGGCAAAAGGAAAAGGTGAATAAATGGAAATCAATTCAAGAAATAAAGGAAAATAAGAGAAAAGGAAGATTAAGAGAAAGGAATATGCATGCAAAGGAAATTTAAGAAAAAAAGGAAAAGGAAAATAAATTAAAAGAGGAGAGAGAAAATTCTAATATAAATCTTGGACTCTTTGGACACAGTTGCACATTCTAGCATTCACTTGGAGGAAAAGAGGAGAGAGAACACTACAACAAGAGAAGAGAGCACTTGGACACAAGAAAGACTCAAGCAAGAAAACAAGTAAGTAATGGGCAAGAAAAGGACCGCAAGGAGAGGAATTGGACAACAATAAGCAAGGGCATAAATCAAGTAAAGAAAGAGAAACTAATAGGATGATTTTGCAGGTAACAGGTTGCATGTGTGTTTTCATTGTTAGGATTTGAATGCATGGTGCAAGCCTTTGGTCTATTGGTTATTTTCTGCCATTGGCATGGATTTTGCTTGGATTGATAGTAGTGTACAACCTTTCCTATGCCATTTCCTGGATAACCATGATGAAGTGACTTTCCTATTTGGTTAAGATTTGGAATTGCCAAAATGCTTTGGAACCAGGTTGAGGTGGTCTCAGAAAAATCCCAAGGGTTGGGGATGGAGATGGTTTTCTCCGGGAAGCCCTTGACAAGTGGGTGGAGACAGGAAAATTCCTTTGGGCATGGTGAAGAAATGATGAGGCATCCAATCTTGTGTTGGTTTTAGTGATCTTTGGACCAGTTTAGATGAGATCACTATGGCTTGAGGGTGGAGGTGGTTTAAACTCTAGAGTCCCTATTTGGTTATGTTTTGGTTTGACCCATGAGTTCATGTTTGGAATATGGAACATGGGTGATTGGATGAAAGAGAGATTTGGTTCATCCCAATCTATGGATGGGTGGTATGTGGAAGTCCCTGACTTGGTTGGTATTATGCATATGTTATTGTGTGTATTTATTTATTGAGAATAATTAGCACAAGTTTTGATTTGATGTGCGATTATATGACTAGTTTGTTATGGTTTCATTCTGGTTAAATGTTGGCTATATGCATGGTATATATCTCATTATATGATGTGCTCTTCTTATGGTTGTATTGCATGGTTTAACAAGATCTTGGTTATTTATACGAATGCATGAGCTAATATGTGTTGTTGCAGCTAGTAAGAGAGGGCAATAAGCCTTCTTGATAAACCTTAAATGAAACTAATGAATCAGTGAACAATTATGAATTCATGAATTATAGGTTTTATGTTTACAAAGTGTTTGTCTAAATGTTTCACATGTGTTGGACAAGTTTTGAGGAAGAGTAGAACCTGAAATTAAGCACATAGACACATAGACCTTGTTGACAAAATTATGGAAAGTTCTGGGCAATTTTGGGCAGTTGGCCTAAAGACTAGGCTAAAAATATAGAATAGGGCTTCTGGCCACACCCTCTTAACTAGAAAACCTCGGTTGTTTCCACATGGAGGACGACTTATGCATGCAGCTAAAATCCTCTCACTGCATTCACAATACTTCATGCGTGCGACTAGGAGGTAAAATAGGTCAAAAAGGTAGTTCCAGCTCAGGGAAGGGTCACCATTGTATGTTTTATGATATCTGGGTGATCATGTGTACCCAAAAGGTTACAATAAGGTTTGATAATTAGATCCCATTTCCACAACTGAATCTTGGAGATTGGGTCATGTATAGTAACTTTAAACTCATATTTACCTGGTGAGCTTGTAAAAGAGGGTAAATGTGGGGTGAGGTGTTAGAGGGTGGTATCAGAGCAGTTTCATAGCACTAGACCTTGGGGTAAATGTAGGTTGTTATGCAGGTTTATATGTTTGATATGCATGCATGTCTGTTACTCAGTTATTCATGCATGATAAATGTTAGTTAATTAGTGTGGTCATATGCATGTGAATACGCTATTTATGCATGGTAGTTATGTTATGGTTAATCTTATTTTAGTATATTGATTCATGCATGTACATATATGTTATTGATATTATTATGTATCGTGCTAATCTGAATTAACATGTGCAGATGCAATAGCCTCACTAGTAGTAAGTTGAAGTAATGCCTTTGATTATGCCTTTAATTTATCTAACAGTGATATGTTGCAGGAAATAGAAGGCTAAGAGATGAAGAGAATAATGGTTGAGTATAGTTCATATAATTCCTTGTTCAAGGCAGAGGAGAAGTTAGTTGAGTAGCAGGGAGAGGGAGACTCTCTTGATCTAATAGAAATATTAAGAAGTCTAAAAATAAAGATCATAAGTTGTAAATTTGATAATTAGAAGTTGAAACAAAGTTACTAATCAAACGAGAACTATTACCTCAAAGTGAGAACTCTAGCCAAAAAACCCTAAAAAAACATGAAAAACAGGCTGAAAAAGAAAAGTGTTGATGTTGGAATAACAATAAAAAAAAAAAATCGGAGTACATTTTCAACATTTTAAAATGGCAGTAAAAACCAATTTTTTTTTTTTTTGCAAAAAACACCCTGAAAACGAAAAATGTTGATGTTAGAATAACATCTTTCTTTTCGAGGTAAATTTTCAATTTTTTTAATAATGACATTAAAAATAAAATATCATGACTCCAAAAAATTTAAATTCCAATGATTTTCAAGCATGACATTAAAGATAAAATATGGCATCTTTGGAAAGCCGTAAAATTCCAACAATTTTTAGGCATGACATTAAATTTAAAATATCACGTTCTTGAAACCTTAAAATTCCAACAATTTTCAAGCATTGTGCTAAAGAAAAAATAATTATAACTGTTTTCAACCATAACATTAAAGATAAAAATATCATAACTTAGAAAAACATTAAAATCTTGACAATTTTTCAACCATGGAATTAAAACCAAAGATTATGACTACAAAAAAATCTTAAGTTTTCAAAATATGTCAACCATGACATTACAGAAATTTTTTATGGCTAAAAAAACTTTAAAAATGAACACTTGAATGAAAGAGTTATTATACCAAGGGTAATTCTTTTTTTAAATGCTAAATGTATAGCGATTTTAAAATCTTAGCATAAGACAATTTCATACATTGCAACAAAAATTTAAATATAAACCATCAAGTTGACACGTAGTGGAGGTGAACTCGACCCATTGTAATGAAAACTTAAAGACCAACCATGAAATTAACACATTTTGGGGGAAAACTCGATTCATTATAACAAAAATTGTAAAATCAACAATCAAATTGCACATAATGTGATCGGGTTGCTACACGAACATCGACACGGACCCTACAAAACAAAAAATAATAAATAAAAAATAAAAATCAAAATAATAAATAACTATATAAAAAATTAAAATGAACAATACAAAAGAAAAACAAAAAGTTCAAATATTGAAAAAATAAAAGCAATAAAAAAATCACAATTTAAATATAATAATAATAGTAATAAACATAAAAAAAAAAAACTATAATGAAAAGAATTAAAATTAGGTATATATTATATATATATTATATTATATATATTATATATATTAAAAAACCTACCACCCTAGTAGTTTAGCCATGGTATTTTTTATTTTTTAATTTTAAATTTTTATTTTTTAGTACGCGCGTGCGCGCACACACACACGTTTTCGTTTTTTTCTAAATTAATTTTCCCTTAAATTATATGCTTTTTTGAAATATTTTCCTTATTTATTTATTTTTTGATAATTATTTTTGTTTATTTTATTTCAATTTTTATTTAAATATTTTATTTTTTGCCAAGTTAATTTTGTTTTGTTTTTTTAATCGTTTATTGGTTTTTTTTGTGTGTTTATGTTTTTATTTATTTATTGACAACATGAAAATCACCAACATTTAAAAAAAATTATCCACACTTAATACATTAGAAAATTTAAAGTGTAAAAATAAGCCTTTTAAACATAAAGGGTTGATGTTGCATCAACTCTTTTCAAAATCAAGATGAAAATCACTAACAAAAAAATGTTCATACTTGATACATAAAAAAATTTAAAGTGTCAAAAATAGGTCCTCTAAAAAAATGTGTTGATGTTGCATCAACAATTTTCAAAATCAACATGAAAATTATTTTTATACTTGATACATAAGAAAATTTAAAGTGCAAAAAAATATGCTAAAAAAAGTTGTATTCTGAATCACCACTTTTCAAAATTGAGTGATTTTTTGCTACCTCAAAGAAACAGGTGCTAGGTAATTTTCTCATTTGTTTGGTAACTATGTTTTGATTGAAGCATAGGAAAGGCTTGCAAAAGCTCAAGAAAAACAAGCTGAGGTCAATATCATTATTCTTTAGAGCCTTTTAGAATTACAGAACTAGGGAAAACTAGGGATCAATCATGGAGATAAGTAGGAAGAAAAGACTAATGGGTCATATGGAAGCAAATCTCAAAAAATGTATAGGATGGATGGGGCTGATACACTAAAGGGTGGTAGCTCCTTCATTACACTAGTGAGAAAGGCTAGTACGCATGGACTTTATTATAGCTCTAATTCCATGAGACATCATCACCATCACTGTCAGCATCATGTGAGGAGTGAGAAAGGGGACTTTCCATAGGAATTCAAGAAATCCAAGCCTCCTACTTTTGATGGTGAGATGACTTAATCAGAAGATGCATAAGCATGGATGCTTGGGATGAAGAAATTTGTTAGACTTCATGATTACTCAAAGAATATGAAGACCGAGATAACTACTTTCAGTCTTAAGGGAAAAACAAATATATGGTGGGAAGATGTTAAGCATGTCAGAGGCATGAGGGAAGATAAGTTGATTTGGGAAGAATTTGAAAGAATATTCAGGAAAAAGTATCTGTCAGAGAGATATTAGGATGGGAAGGACAAGGAATTATGTGAGCTCAAGATGGGTTCCATGTCAGATAAAGAGTATACAACTAGATTTATATAGCTATTAAGATATGTGCCCTATCTCAAGTATGAGAAAGTAAAGATCCAAAGGTTCATCGATATATTACCATTAGCATTCAAAGACCACATTGAGTTTGATGAGCCTCACTCTTTGGAGGAAGCCATTAGAATGTTGAAGCACTGCTATGAATAGTCAAAGTGCAAGCTTGAGTTCAAGCATGATTGGAAGGGTTGTGAGAAGACTAAAGGAAAATTTCCCAAGAAGCTAGGAAGACCTAAGGATGTAGGTGAGAAGGAAAATGTGGCCCCTTATAAGAATCTCAATACATAAGAGAAAGGACATGGTTCTCAACCCGTGGAACAACATAATAAAGGGAGTGGCAAAGAACAATTGAAGTGATAGATCTATCATAGAGACAATCGCAACAAGGATTGTCCATTATATCGGGGTGGCACGCCTCATATCTATAGTGCTCATGAGGCGCAAATAGTAGGGGATGTATTTAAGAGCTTTCCTCATATCTATGCAGTAGTTGATAATAGGTAGATATATCATCGAGCATCTATCATGGAGATGGAAGGTAAGCTTTGTGATAAAGTTGTTTCCATTTTGATTGATCTAGGATCAAATTATAGCTATATTAGTCCTTACCTGGTGGATAAATGTCATTTGAATAAGGAAATGCATGAAAAATATTGGTTGGTGTAATTGGTTATAGGGACCAAGAGAAGAGCTCATCATTGGGTGAGATCTTGTGCATTTGAGCTTAATGGCATGCCTAGAACAACAAATTTAAATTTTCTTCCTCTGGGTGTGTATAGTATTCTTTTGGGCATGGATTGGTTGTTTATTCATAGGACCAAGTTGGATTTCTATGACAAGGCCATAGAGTGCCGAGATGAGGCTAGAGAAAAAATAGTCTTGTAGGGAAAGAAGAAGCCTACATTAGTGAGGATGGTTACAACTATGCAAGCTAAGCACAACTGCAAAAAATATGTTTATTGTTTTCAATTCATGTTTCCAGTGACAAAGGGTTGGATGGTGAGGATGGTAAAATCATTAGGAGGTATCCTATTTTACAATAGTTTCAGGATGTGTCTCTTGCAGACATTCTAGTGTTGCCTCCTCATAGAGAGTTGAATGTCTCGATTGAGTTGATTCCAAGAGAAACACTGACATATAAGGCATCATATAGGATGCATAAGGCCAAGTGTATCTCCTTGGGGTGCAACAATGTTGTTTGTAAAGAAGAAGGATGGTACTCTCAAATTGTGCATTGATTACAAGAAGTTGAACAAGGTGATTATCAAGAACAAGTATCCATTGCCTCGTATTGATGATTTGTTTTATCAGTTAAGGGGAACAATAATATTCTCAAAGATTGATTTGAGATCAGAATATCATCAGGTGCACATTAAAGAAGAAGACATATACAAGACGACATTCTGTACAAGGTATGGGCATTATGAGTTTATGGTTGTTCCTTTTAGTCTTACGAATTCTCCAACCACCTTCATGTGTTTGATGAACAATGTATTGTGACCTTACCTAGATAAGTTTGTGATAGTATTTGTTGATGATATATTGGTCTATTTAAAGAATGAGGAAGAGCATGCAGATCATCTGACAACA
>APFE030583796.1:0-19510 GCA_000404065.3 Pinus taeda
ATATCACCGCAAAAAAATGTTTGAACGCTTGTGTTAAAAGCAAAGCAATTGCTCTTCCACGTTCCCCCACTGGCACGAGGGCCTATTAAAATCCTAAACCAGGAGCACTAATTAAGGTCTGAAATGCTACTGTTCATAGTGTTACCTCTGCCCAGGTTTCTATACCAGCACTGATTTTCCTATCTTCTTCAGTTTGGCTCACTGGCATTATGCACCAGTTCGGCGCCCAACCCAAAAAAATATTTGTTGTTGAGGTATGTTGGGCTGCAAGTGTCACCTATAGTGTGGATATGTGAATCCCCTATAGTGTGGATATGTGAATCCCTTACACGAAGCTCGACTTATGCTTAAATAAGATCACCATGTACAAGAGCATCCACCTCCGATATCTTCACGTTAATCTCATTTTTAAAGATCTTGTTATCATAAAACGAAAACCGATTGGAGAGCATTCCTTTAACAGGTCGGAGGAAAACACACTACAACCATCAATCCTGTCTAAAAAAAATTATGTCCACAGGTCTGGCTGTGAACTTAAACGATGCTTCAGGTTCCTATCACGGAATGCACATGCTATAGCAAGATGATTACTGACTCTAGGTTACCAGAAGTGGATGAATACTCCAAGCAAATAAAGGAGAAGCTGAAACTGTAATTCGTTACCTATTATTCGAATTGAAATGCCCAGTGCGCATCACGCTCACACTCACACAGCGAAGTGGAGGGAGGTCGGAGCAGAAATGAGAGCCAAACGAAAAACGAAGAGTTTCGTTTCGTGCAAGACAATACAGACGTTTCAATTCAGATACCATGACAATGCAGGTGTTTCAATTCAGATACCATGACAATGCAGGCGTGTCAGGCTTCAACAGAATTTTTGCAGAATACGTTATGAACAGTACTGGCGCTACTGCTATCAGCGCAACTCCTCCAACTGAGCCAGCTATTATAATGGTAGTCTTCAGAAAGAGAGTCTTCAGGCAGCGTGCGTTTCATTCAGGTATGCAGCTTCAGGTGTGGGACAGAGGAGCAGAAGGCATGCAGGACAGGAGTTACAAAGCAAGGTTAAAAATAGAACCTGGGACCTGTGCTCTGATACCATGTCAGGCCAGGAGTAACTCCAGAAAACTAATGCGTTTATTCATTTAGCCAGCTATCTAATATATACATGAATGTGATTGTTCAATTCATCTTCTCGATGACTGTTCACATTCAGTTCCCCAATCACTAAGGATTAGGTGTTAACATGAACTTTCGAAGCCATTTTGAGGCCCTAAATGACATTTTTAGGGAGAACATAGAGGTCGAAAATGCCCCAAACCAACTTACTTATTTATTTTTGAGCTTCTCTTTGACATCTTCGAAACGGGGTATTATGATAGTGAAACAGAGATCGTATGCCAAACTTACGACCCCAGGAAGTTGATGTACCAATTTACCCAAATGGGGCCCAAAGTTTTGGCGCTTCATCTCCTATGGTTAGGTTTTTGGATGTTTAGGGTTTTCCATCATTTCTCGATAATAAATAGGCCTTTGAGCCTCATTGTAACACAGTTTAGAGGCATGTAGCCGCCACATCTCTCCTTAGAGATAAGCTATCATTGCCCGAGCTATCTTATTTCCATTTTGTTTGTAAGCATAGTTCAATGTTTTTTCCATTAATGAAATGAAGTTTTTTTCTGCCAAATCTCTGTGTTTATGATTATAACTATAAGTTGTTGCATTCCTTTTTAATTTTGAATCAGTGGTATCAGATTGGTCTGCTCTTTCTCTGTTTTTCTTTGCACGTCCCCAATGAAGTCAGGGTATAAGGAATTAGGGCTCGATCTGGTTGAACCCATAGTCGTACACAATTGGGTGGCTTCACCAAGGACGAGATCTTCGCATCAGCCAACAGTGTCGCCTTCGCTATAACATCAAGCCCTTCATGGATGAGGTATTGTGTGATGTTGCTCCTCTTGAAGTTTCTAATGTATTGTTAGGACAACCATACTTGTGGAAGCGACATGTTGTATATGAGTTTAGACCTCACTCTGTGATTATTACTTTAGCTAATAAGTTGTACAAGATATCGGAGGTAGCCCCGCCTACTTCCATCTATTTGATCACTACAAAGCAATGCAGTAAGATCATTTCCTAGACCATGAAATTCGTTTTCCTTATGATTCGCCCCCAAGGCAAGAAGAAGGTTGTGGCCACGGCTTCCAAGCAGGGCTCCTTCGCACAACAACAACATATGGACAAGGTCGTGGAGGAGTACAGGGACATTCTTGCCTCACCCACTGGTGTACCTTTGCACTGTTAGGTCAAGCACTCCATCAATCTGACCTGGGCGCACTATGGCCCAATGGACCAATCTATTGACGCTCTTTTCTAGAGAACGATGAGGTCAAGAGGCAGATTCAGGAATTTCTACAAAAAGGGCACATCAGGCCAAGCTCATCACCCTGTGGGAGTCCAATTGTATTGGTACAGAAGGATGGGACCTAGAAACTCTGTATTGACTATCAAGTGCTCAACAAGATCACTGTTAGGAATAGGTACCCAATCCCATGGATTGATGAGCTTCTGGACCAGCACAAGGGGGTCAAATATTTCAACAAGATTGAATTGAAGTCAGGTAATCAACAGGTGCCTACCAAACCCTCTGATGTGTGTAAGACTGCCTTCAAATCCAAGGAGGGCCTTTTCGAATGGTTGGTCATGCTGTTCATAATGACGAACGCCCTTGCAACCTTCGTGAGACTGATGTATGAAATCTTGCGGCCCTTCACCACTACATTCGTGGTGGTGTATCTAGATGACATCTTGATCTTCAGCCAGAGTTGGGAAGAACACCTCCACCATATTCGATAGGTCCTTCAAACCCTTCGACAACACAAGCTGTGTGCTAACTTGGAGAAATGCACCGATGGCCTGTCCCAAGTTCAATATCTAGGGTACATCATTGATGAGGAGGGTGTACATGTGGACCCATCTAAGATACAAGTCATTCAAGATTGGCGATCCCCAACCACTCTAACAAAGCTCTGCAAATTTTTGGGTCTTGCCAATTTCTACCGCATGTTCATTTTGGGGTTCTCTCATATCGCTTAGCCTTTAAGTCAAGTCATCAAGGGCAGAGCGAAAGCAAATTTCTTTTGGTCGGAAACCCAGCAGCGAGCGTTCTTCGAGTTGATTATTCGCCTTTGTTTTGCACCAGTGCTCACACTACCAAAACTGCAACAACCATTTGAGAGTGAGATAGATGCCTCCAACTATGCCATTGGGTCAGTTCTTACTCAACACGGGCACCCAGTGGCTTACCACAGTGAGACACTTTCATACACAATCCGAAAGTACCCCACTTATGACAAAGAAATGTATTCCATTGTGCAGGCCTGTCATCAATGGAAGTAATACATTCTGGCGAAGGAAACGGTCATCCACACAGACCACCAACCTCTACAGTTCATACAGACACAAGGGAAGTTACAGAATGATCGCCATCAGAAATGGCCCACCTATCTGCAACAGTGCGATTTGAACATTAAGCATAAGAAGGTAGCACCAATAATGTCGTTGATTGCCTTAGCAAACCATCGGTTAGGGTGTTGATCACTATGCTCGACTCTTGTGGGCACGAGACATCAGGGTGGCCACATGTTTACAAAAGCGATCCAAAATTTGGCAGCATATACCTGACACTCCTGGAAGGGAAGAAAGTTCCAAATTTTCACCTTTAGGATGCACTGTTATGCCACTTTGGACACATATGTGTTCCTTCAAGTGAGTGTGCCAAGATGATTTTGGAGGCACACTACAGTTAGGTTGCTCGACATTTCAAAGTAGAGAAAATAGTGGTGGTATTGTAGAAGTATTTTTATTGGCCGAAATTTCATTAGGATGTTGGGAAGTACATTATATCCTGCACTGCCTGTGCCATTGCCAACCCAACCATCAAGAAGGAAGGCCTATATACTCCTCTACCTACTCTTAGCCGGCCTTGGGAATCTATCTCCATGGATTATATGTCGGGCCTTCCTTATACTAAGCACGAAAAGGATTACGTTTTCGTGGACGTCGACAGATTCTCTAAGATGGTCATCATGGTGGCGTGCAAGAAGAGTATCTCAACAAAGGCCACTGCTAAGATATTCTTTGAGCGAGTGTGGGTACACTTTGGGATCCCACAATCCATTACCTCAGATCGGGACAACAGATTCCTGAGTGCATTTTGGTCAAGTCTCTAGTCGATGCTGGATACAAAACTCACTAAGTGCACGACTTTCCATCCACAGACTAATGTCCAAACAGAGGTTGTCAACAGAATGATCGTACACGTTTTGCGTATGTACAACTCAAAGCATCCACGCACATGGGATGAAAGTCTCCCCTATTGCCAACACAACTACAACAAAGCTCTCCACAGCTCAACAGGCCACAACCCCTTTCATATAGGGTTAGGATTTCAGCCATTATGCCCCATTGATGTGCCCATACCATATACAACCACTTAGCTAGATTCAGCTCATGTGCAGTCCAAAGCTGAAAGGGCTAACAACTTCATTAAGCACATTCAACACGTCCACCAATAGTTCCATGATATATTGGATAGATCTAATGCTAAGTACAAGCAACACCATGATCAACATCGAGTGTCGCACAAGTTCCATGTGGGCGACAAAGTTTGGCTTCATTTGCAGAAAGAGCGCCTTGCTTGGCTCCACCGGAGGCTTCACCTGCTCCGATATGGGCCATAAAATATCACCAAGGTCGTCGGTGACAATTCCTTTGAGCTCAGCATCCCACCGTTCCTTGGTCTGCACCCAGTGTTCAATGTAGATTTCCTTCAGCCATACTTCCCACCATTGTTGGACACATCTGACATTGCAGAACAACTCACACCAACAGAGCTAAACCCAAGCTGCATGGAATAGGCCACCACTGATCGGATCATGGACACATAAATCAAGAGCACTCACCAACAGAAGATCCAAATATATTGGGTTATTAAAGCTGGCTAACTCCTTCACCAGGGCAAGTGACTCACTAGGGATGAAGTTCAGCAGAAGTTTCCCCATCTCATGGAGGCACTCAACGCAATGGGGACCATTGCTTCCTAAGGGGGAGGAATGATCCAGGTGGATATTGGTGGCCACCTACCTACTCCACTTGGACCCCCAACACTATCTCTTTTAGTGTTCCAATTTCCTTAATTGTAGCATAGTTTATTATTTTTGGCAGCTTTTCGGGTCGTGAACTTCCGGAGTTGTTTTGAGGCCCCAAAAGGGGTTTTTAAGTAAAACGAAGAGATTGAAAACATCCCAAAGGAGCTTTCCCATTGCTTTTGGTCTTCTCTTAGATATCTTCGAAACGAGGTATTATGATATCCAAACAGAGATGGTATGCCAAAGTTACGACCCCGGGAAGTTGATGTACCAATTTACCCAAACGGGGCCCACAGTTTTGGCGCTTCATCTCCTAGAATTAGATTTTTGGATGTTTAGAGTTTTCCATTATTTCTCAATAATAAATAGGCCTTTGAGCCTCATTGTAACACAGTTCAGAAGCATGTAGCTGCCACATCTCTCCTCAGAGATAAGCTACCATCGCCCGAGCTATCTTATTTCCATTTTGTTTGTAAGCACAGTTCAATATTTTTTTCCATTAATGAAATGAAGTGTTTTTCTGCCACATCTTTATGTTTATGATTATATCTGCAAGTTCCTGTGTTCTTGTTTAAGTTCGGATCATGATAACCAAATGAAATTGCTGTAGAAAACCCATCCATCTAAAATAGCATGACTGTTGCAACTTTGATTGTGACTTTACATACTTCAATGGTTGATGGTCAGTATGGATGATGGTCTCCTTTCCCATCAAATAATGCTTCCATTTCTTAACACTTTGTACCAATGCATAGAGTTCTTTATCATATATGGGATAATTAGTTACAACTGCATTAAAGATTTCATAATGAAATGAAATGGGCTTACCATGCTACAATAGAAATGCTCCCATGGCATAATCGCTTGCATACATTTGAATCTCGAATAGTTCTCTAAGATCCGGAAGTGCTAATACCGATGTTGAACTTATCTTTTGCTTCAAATCATCAAATGATTTATGTTGTACATCTCCCTAATGGAAGACTTTTTTGACACTTTTCAATGCATGTAATGGAGTGCAATGGAAGCAAAATTAGCAATAAACTTTCTCCAATATTGTGTTTCCCCTAAAAAACTTCTTACCTCTATAACTGTATTGGGCTTGGGCCAATTCATAATGACCTCAACCTTAGAGGGGTCTATCTTCAACTCACCTCCTCCAACAATGTGTCTCAAATACACTGAAGAAGTCTTTCCAAATTCACACTTCGACATCTTTAAAAACAATTGTTCTTTTCTCAAGACATCAAGTACTTTGTTTACATGTATGACATGTTCATCTCTTGACTTGCTGAATATGAGGATATCATCTAAGTAGACAATGACAAAATCATCTAGAAATGGCCTCAATACATCCTTCATTATCCTCATGAAAGTAGTTGGAGCATTTGTAAGATTGAAAGGCATAACAAGCCACTCAAGCAATCCTTGTTTAGTTTTAAATGCAGTTTTCCAAATGTCTTCTTCAACTATCCTAACTTGATGATAACCACTTTGTAAGTCTAACTTAATGAAATACTTTGTATACCTCAACTGATCAATAAAATCATCAATTCTTAGGAGTGGATAACGATTCTTTACCATGATTTTGTTCAGTGCATGGAAATCCACACACATGCGCCAAGTTCCATCCTTCTTTGGCACTAAGACAATGGGCGAACCACATGGCCAAGTAGATGGGCGTATGATACCTTTGCTCAACAATTCTTGAATTTGCTTTTTGATTTCCAAACTCTCCATAACAGACATGCGATACATGTCAATGTTCGGAAGTGGAACATCTTGTTGCAACTGAATCTCATGCTGAATTCCGCTCTTGGGAGGTAACCCCTTTGGTTCCTGAAACATCTCGCCATGCTTTCTTACCACATCAAACAAATCAAATTTCAATTTATCATCACAACCTTCAAAATATTTATAATCAATATCATTCCTTTTCTTGATCATGAGAAGAACAAAATTTTTACTTGCATTTACTAGTCTCTTCATCTGTCGTGCATTAACAAAAGAAATGTTCAGCTTTTTGCGATGGGCTCTCACTATGTACTTGACCCCATTATTGAGCCATATGTATTTGTTGTCATGGTCATAAAATAATCCTTGCCTATCATATAAATAAGGACTACCCAAAATGATTCTTCAGATGTCAAGTGGAACTACATCTAACTCAACTTCATCAATGAACTTTTCAGTAATGGCAAACTTGAATATACACTTCCTTGTAACCTGCAAGTTTGCATTATTAACTATATGACCCAATGGATATGGCTTATGATGAGGTACAATTTCAAGGTTTACTTTTTTAACCATGTCTTCTGAAATCAAGTTTGATTGTGACCCACTATCAACTTAATGCATCAATCTTTATATGATTTGAAATCACTCTAACATGAAGCGACTCTATTCTTGACTCTTCATTTGGAGTGTTGTTTTGACTATTTGACGAACTAGTGCTTGCAATAGTTCCTTTTCCTTTTGTAACCATGGCTGAAATCTTGGTCTCATCACCAGAATCTAAACCGAGGTCATGTGTTGTGGTAGAAGTCGTCTTTTTTTTTCCCTTTTTGTTTTGTTTCTTAGGCCTTAATTCGGGATGCAATTTCCAGCAGTGGGCTTCATCATGCCCCTATTTGGAACAGTGTTTGCATGTGATTTTCTCCCCTTATTTCTTCACATTTTCATTCCTCTTTCCCTTCCATTTTCCACCCTTTTCTTTCTCCTTACCCTTGAATGAAGTAATCTTGCTACCCTCTTCCTGAATGTTCTCTCCTCTAGATTCAAGGTGTGTGGCTTACACACATACCTCATATAAGTTATTTGGATTAAACATAATGATAATATGTTTCAGATAGGAATGTAAATCCCCAATATATTTCAGCAATGTATCTTGGGAATTCAAATTCAATCCTAATAACAAAGCCCTTTTTCTAAACTCCTGTGTATAATCTTGAACTGTTTGGCCTTTAAGCTGCCTAAAATTCTGCCAACTCATAATGAATTTTGCATATAGGCTAAAGGACAAAACTATCATTTAATTTTAGAAACAAATTCAACCCAAGTGAAGGATATCTTACCATGGATTCTCATTTCCTCTTGAATCTTTTCTTCCCACCAAACTAGTGCAGCTCCTAGCCTCAATGAAGTCAACTGGATCTTTAGGTTGTCTTCTTGAAGGTTCTAAATTCTACAATATACCTCCAACTGTCGAATCCAATTGTCCAACTTTTCTACATTTACCTCTCCATTGTACATGGGAAGTTCGAATTTTATGTCCAATTCAGTAATGGAGTTTTTCCTTTTGGGGTGTTGGAATGAGTATGGGCAGTTTTAGTGGTGGTAGTGGAAGATGATGTTGTGTGAGATAATGGAGATGATGAGGAAGATGATGAGGATGGTGGAGATGGAGGTGGATTTCCACCATTCCCTTTGGAATCATTCTTCTCATCTTTTTTGTCCTCTAAGCTTCCTTCTCCATGTGGAGGTTTAGAAGTCTCTCCAACCATTCTAGTGTTCCTCTCTTCATAGAGGACTTTAACCATCTCAGTCAAAGTATAGAAATCTTTCTTGAATTCTTCCTCTTCTGAAGAGGGACCTTCGAGCTCTCTTTCTCTAGACATAATGACTATGGATTTAGGCTCAGAAATTGTAACTGCTTGTACCTCTTCAATCTCGGCTGAAGAAAAAACTTGAGGAGTTTCAAGTGCAGCTGGAATTGGAACTTTAGGTGGTGGAGATTGTGGCCTTGTGGCTCTCCTTCTTTTGGGCATTACCTCAGGAGTTGCAACCAATAGCTTCCCTTCTCCTTTTTGCAACTTTAACCTTGTAAGCATCCCAATTTTGCAACCATTAAAACCATAATTGCACAAACTCAAGAAATCAAGCAATTCAACCTTTGCTCTGATACCAACTTGATCTATTTTTGTATGATTAGTTTTGTTGTGCTAATAACAATTACAGATTTATAAATATGTGCATGCTTATTTCTCCTTGTGTTGAGGTTTCATTAGCTATTTGTGCATACAATCAGGTAAATTTCCTTAAGTTTAATAAGGCATTCATGAGCAAAATAGCTTCAAAAACAAATATTGAACAACAAACATGTGCAGTGAAGCAAACCATCAAAGAGACACATTAACACCGTGTTTTGATGAAGGATTTCACCCCTCCTGGGCTATATCTCCTTGGTCCAACTTCCATGGCTTGAGCCTCTATATTAGCTCAATGTGGAAAAAACATTGTTTATAAAGCTCTATGGCTCCTGATATTTGCACCAATGTGTTCAAAAATGTCAAAATTAGCCAAGAACACCTCTTTCTAAACTCAATTTGGTCGAAAATTTCTCAAGATATGCGTCATTCAATTTTTCCCTAGGAAACCCCACTAAAACTAGAGAAGACTCCAATTAGCACCGCCAAAATTGGCAGTCCCGCCGAATTTGGCACGCCTCCAAAACTGCCACCAACATAAACTTCAGATTAATTAAATTTAAATCCGGATTAGTGGTGCTAAGCGTGCTTATCTGTTAGCACTAGCCCTTGGGTATGTTGAGTGGTCATATGGTGAGGGAGCTAGCCCGTAGGGCTGGCTCCCTCCGCTCACGTTGTTGGCATCACTGTATGGTTTAAATGATATATCGTCGTTGGCGCAATTGTTTTCCACTGAGTTTGGGAGGGGGAGGTCACAGGTTCGACCTGCCCTTTGCCCATCCATTAATAGATTTTTCCATACAAATAAATAAATAAATAAATATATATGTGTTGTGAGTGTGTGTGTGTGTGTGTGTGTGTGTGTGTGTATAAAATTAATATCATATACAATAATATAAAAATATATATTAATATTTCTAAAAAAATAATTTCCACATAATATTCATAATGAACTCATAATTCCACTTTGGAGGACATTGGGTAATTTCACCTTCACACAACCAAACTGGCGAATCCTGAAGTGACACTTTTTACATCCTCATTGGGAAAAAACTGAAGAAGATTCTCGTCATGCTGACTGTACTTCCATGTCATCATTTTGTCTTATTCTGCAATTTTTTTAGTTATTTAGGAAAATGAACAATAGGCCTTTTCTCCCTCATCTGGACTCGGTTTTCAGTAAAACAAATTGTGTTGCGATCGTCTTGAAGAGACAAACACAGTTGTATAGGTTTTGAGCCAATATGTGAACTTTGATTTTTGAGCTACATATTGAGCACCTGATCAAATGGTATATGGTGAAAGGGTCTTGGGGGAGGAAGTTATATCCTTTGTCTCAATTGTCAGGTTTTCTATTGATTCTAGGGCAAGTGTCTAGAGTTATTGTGATGATCTAGTTTATTGGTTCTTTGGTCTTGTAGAAGGATGGTATCATCAGTATCAGTGAATTTGTTTAGGGATTTACGGAGCAAGTGAAACGACAAGCAATTTCAATCTCATCTGCTTACCCCAACTCCATGGCAATGGTGGCGACTGCGAGGAGGGAAATGCTTTGGAAGAATTCTCAATGCTCCATCCACACCTTGAATTCCAGTGGCAACTCGCACATTAAAACACTCTGTCATACCAGCAGGCTTATAGAGACAGTGGAGACCTTCAGGCATCTGCTTTCAGCTAACTCTAATCCCACCATCACCACCTGCAATCTTTTGTTAAGTAGCCTAGTTCGATGGAAGCAAAATCAATCAGCATTGTGTATTTACTGACTTATGGTTGAAGTAGACATTGTTCCGAGTCTCGTTTCTCTGAGCATTGTTATCAACTGTCACTATGAAACAGGTAGAATGGATTATGCTTTCAAAGTATTTGAAGGAATGGAAGCACATGACTATTTTCCAAATGTCGTAATATTCAGTACCCTCATCAAAGGGCTTTGCAGGATGGGAAGGACGGAGGATGCTATCAAATTGTTCAATCAAATGGTGAACAAACGAGAGCTTCCTAATCTTTTAACCTGTAACACCCTAATAGATGGGCTCTGCAAGAGAGGGAAAACCCACGAGGCTTTTGTATTGATAGTTGTTATGCTGTAACGGGGTCATGAGCCCAACACTATTACATTTACTACCCTCATGGATGGACTCTGCAAAGAAGGTAAGCTACAAGAGGCCAATCAACTACTATATTTGATGTTAAAAGAAGGGCATAACCCCAATGTTATTACATTTACTGCTTTAATTGACGGTTTCAGTAAGGAAGGCAAGTTGGAGGAGGCTAGGAAGATTTTTTATGAAATTCCCAATAGAAACATATGCCCTGATACTACCACATACAATGCGTTGATTGATGGTTTCTGTAAGGATGACAAATTGGAGGATGCTACAAAAATCTTCTATGAAATGCGCAACAGAGATATATGCCCAAATGCTGTCACACACGGTGCACTTATCCATGGTTTCTGTAAGGTACGCAAGTTGGAGGAGGCTATGAAGCTCTTCTATGAAATGCCAGAGAAACATGTGCCCTAATGCTATCACATGCAAAGCACTTATCAATGGTTTCTATAAGGTAGGCAAGTTAGAGGAGGCTATGAAGCTATTCTATGAAATGCCCAACAGAAACACAAGTCCAAATGTTGTCACATACAATGCGCTTATTGATGGTTTCTATAAGGGAGGTAAGTTGGAGGAAGCTAGGAAGTATTTTTAATAAAATGCCCAATAGAAATATATGCCCTGATACTATCACATTCAATGCGCTTATAGATGGCTTCCGTAAGGGGGGCAAGTTGGAGGAGGCTACAAAGCTCTTCTATGAAATGCCTGACTAAAATGTTGTCGCATACAATGTTCTTATCGATGGTTTCTGTAAAAAGGGCAAGTTGGGGGAAGCTGACAAGCTCTTCTATGAAATTCCTGACAAAAACATATGCCCTAATGTCATCACATACAATGTTCTTATTAATGGTTTCTGTAAGGGGGGCAAGTTGGAGGAGGCTTAGAAGCTCTTCTACGAAATGTTTGACAGAAACATAAACCCCGATGTAGTCACATACAATGTACTTATCAATGGTTTATGCAAGGAAGGCAAGATGGAGGAGGCTAAGAAGCTAAGAAGAAGGCATTGAGCCTTGATGATGTTACAAACAACATATTGATGGGTGGACTTACAGTGTGGATAATTTTAACAAGTCAAAGCTATCTAAAGTGATGAAAGATAGCAGTCCAAGAGGAAACTTGCAACTGATGATGTGCCAGATGGGTGGACTTATAGTGTGGGTAATTTTAACAAGTCAAAACTATCTGAAGCGATGAAAGATAGCAGTCCAAGAAGCAACTTGCAACTAATGATGTACCCCAAAAAAATTCAATATTCTTCACAATAATAATCTGGAATTGGTTTGATAAAATGGTTAGTGGCTTCTCATTGCCATTGATAGAGTGTACCTTGTGAATTTCAATAGTGAGTGTACTTAAATGGACTAACATGGTTCGATGTCGTGAACTGAGGTTTGTTTTCAATTTTGTAGTTTGCTTTGAAATGCCTCCTTTTTCTTATGTTTTGACTCTGAAGGTTGTGTAAAATATTTTTTTTATTCATTGAATGCCCAAACTCCATTCTATCAAGTACTTGCGCGCCCATTATAGGACACAAAAGTTGTAATGATTGTTAGAACATGTATTAGTTACAGTGCATATTTTTTATTTAGACACCTACAACTACTTGATTGTTTAGTTTTTACTGTCCAAATTGTAGTCACCGAGACAACTATTATCTTAGTGTCCCTCTGTTGTGAACTTGCTGCAACCAGCTTAATCAGCGAGTTGTCATGAGTATGATGCTTAGAGAGGATATCGGTTGGGGACCATTCCATTCTTTTAGTCATAAGTTATTTTATTTATGTCCTAGGCAGGTGGGTTTAATCACATCTCTAGATGTTCAACGACAATCAATGGGAGTTGGTTTAGTCTATGGGCACACATAACAAACAAGAGCAATAATTGTTGGACTTCAAGAAACTTTTTTTCAATTTCCACAATGACCCCTCGGCATGGGATCTCTATTGTTGTAACTACTGACAAGCAGTATTCAGAGGGAAAGTATGTTCTTTGAAAGGCCTGGTCAACGAGAATGCTAGTTCTGTTGAAATTTTCAGCTCATGGAAATAGTTTGTTGCACTCAGATTAAAACCCTAGCTCCTAGAAATGAAAATCATTAATGTACTTGTAAACCACAATTTTTTCCTCACCAAAATTGGGGTAATGAAGGGAGAGATCAACAAAAGGTGGTTCACGTTCATCCAAAGTTACTAGACTATGATAATTTGGTTTTTGGTTGACATGTTTGAAAGTATTTTGAATGAAATTCACATAAATTCGCATAAAATGTAACAACGTTTGAAGAAATGGTTGATGTGATGCGCTCAACCTAAATGAACATATGCATACACAACATGATTTAGAACTTTGTTTCAGACCTATAAAAGAATGAACCACCAGCTTTAAGACTAGATCCAAGTTTACTCACATATGGTTATAAAAGAGTCTGATTGTACTCACATTTTGAATACTATTGTTACCCTATCAACTTCTTATCCGAGTTTTGCACGAAGCAAGTGGGTATATTCTTATATTCACATGATTAAAACCAATACAGTGAATTCATTAACCTAAAGGAAAATTTTGGAAAATTCCTATTAGACAAAGAAATATTTTTAATATTAAAAGTATGCTTTTTAATCTTCACATACATGAAAACAAACTTATATTCAGAAATATTTTTAATTTTAAAATAGGTTTTTAATGACATTGCAGTCCACCATAACTAATCACTACATTTATTGAAAAATAACAAATTGAGGAAAATACAATGGAAAAAGTAGAAGTGTGTATGGCTTGCACATCTCTTCTTCTTAAGCATTTCCTTATTAAAATAATAACAGAATTTTAAAGTTATAACATCCCTAACTTCTTACCTTTATAACAAAAATCAATAATTTCATTGTTGATCTTGAACAAAAATCAATAATTTCATTGTTGATATTTCTAGGTGGGTGAACACTGATAAAATCTCATGGGAACTAGAATGTTGCTAATCAACCAACAAATTTAATATACTTGGTAGAAGAAAGGAATTCATGTACATGCATAAGAGCTTGAGGTTTTTTTCTCAATTGGTCTCATTCATGACAAAGATCATGTTGTTTCCTCCCACACCCATGCATAATTGCACTTTGGTGGTTTTAGGCGACCCTTCAAAAATGGTGGTGGCTCCAAGAAACACGTTGAATGATCGTATTCATACTTGCTCCATGGTATGTGGATTTAATTTGACTTCATCTCCATTCCTTGTTTTTGTTTTCATATATCTTCCTAGTTCATACTCTACGAGGTATTGGGATTTCTACCGTTTGATTCGTTCTTTGTGTTTGGTTTAGCATTGCTATGTTTGGTGAATGGTGGTCCGTTGTTCTCTCTATCACATGTTATCTTACACTTTACTTCATCTACATTCTTTCTTCCTAGCTTGTGAACTCCTCAGTTCTGCTCTGACCCTCCTCGAACCTTGTCCTCTCTGGCTTGACCCATGGGGAATTTGAACTTTGAATCACATGGTTTACATAGTACTTCATAACCCTCACCAATTAAGCTACCGCCCATGGGCTAAAACTAGTACTATTTCATTACAATTATCATTTATGAATTGAATTGAATAAAATAAAAAATAATATTATTTAATTACAATTATCAATTATGATTTTTTTTTAATGCAGGGTTAACCCACGATGAATTTTAACCTCGAATTTCGTGGTTTACACAATACTTCATAACACTCTAATCACCAATTGAGTTGCCCCCCATGGGCTAATTATCAATTATGAATTGAATTAAATATAATAAATATTTAAAAAGAATATTTTGCATTGTATTTTGAATGTATGATATTTAAAATGAATTAATAACATAGAATTTGATGAAAAGCTAAGACTTTGAAAAGAAAAAGCATATATAACATTCTTATTATTGTTTAAAATATTATTTTCTTATGTTTTTTTTTCTTCTTCATAACATTTAAAAAAAATGAAAAAGCAAGAGAAAAACATGAAAAGAAAAATTAAAGTAAACACTTTTACCAAAATATGATAAATAAGGCTAAAAAAACAACATTTAAAAAAGTACATAATTTATAGCTAAAACATTTCAAAATACCAACTTAAAAAAGGGTAGTATTATTAGCACCATTTTTTGAAATAGGAATAAAAAACCGTTAAATAATGCTTTTAAAAAATGAGAACTCTTTAGGTCATGTTGGTAATTATGGTGCTTCGGGTATGTAGCCAAGAGCTTCTACTTTTACCAAGTGCTTTGCCTTGATCTAAGCCATTAACCATTTGATTTTTGTTGCAAATTTGTTTCATATCACACCTTCCCATTGAGCGGCTTTGGTATCCAAAATCTTATCCACAAAGGATATGGAAGTACAAGGCTTCCACTTGTCTCCCCAAGTCCCCTACTCCATCATATGTAAAGGACATTTGATTCTTGTTTGTCTCCATCAATATGTTTATTTTCCCCTTTTCATTTGTTAATGGAGATATTTTTCCCTTCCCCTTGAGTTCTTAGATGAGGTAGGCCTTACCACATTTAATTAAGAACTATTGTTCTTTTTCTTATAGAAAGTCACATCGTTATCCCAAACAAACACAACTTCACAAACATATAGTGACATAACTTCAGATTCCACTCTAGTGGCATAATCAACATGAATGCCAATTCTTATTTTTCATCTCTTGGTGATTCTCTTGGTTTATTTATCTAACATCCAACCGAACAAGCATGTTCTTACTAATTCATAAGTTTGTAAACCAAAATCATCTACAAAAGGATTAAGAAATCAAATTACATTGAGAACTATTGTCAAAAAAAGCATTTACCTTCCCCTTGGGGGCAATTCAATTGGAAATGGTTATGTTATGAAGTATTATGTTAAGTACATGATCTAATCTACAAATCCCCCTTATTTAGAATGTGAGCCATGTGTTGGGGCGCATGTGGTTTCACCTAGAGGTGATAGTGATATTGGTGGTAATCGACCTAGTTTCACATGAATACAATATTGGCCTAGTTGTTGATTCCTCTAGTTACAAAAAAAACCATTTATCTTTTGGTTCTTCATTTGAACTTTGCTTTAGAATAGTATATTTATGTCTCCTCATGGATCTTGGTTATTGTGATGTATTGCAGAGCATGGTTTCATCCACATTGAAGGTGTTTTAACCTTTGTTTTTGCCACTGGATTTGTACCATTTTGGATGTAATTGTGGATGAAACTTTCAACACTTCCCATCCACATCATAATGTTTGTAGTGTTTGTTGGGTTCTTTTCCCTATGAGGTTATTGCTACAATATTTTTCCTTTGGTCTTGTTGGTCTCTTCTCAACCTTTTTATTACTACCCATTTTTGAAATCCCACTGAATGTAGAGAGATTTCTTACTAGTATCATCTATGTTTTTCACACTAAAAGGTTGTAATATCCTTTAGAATGGATTAATAGTCCTCCAAGTTACTTCATCACTACACTAGGAAAAAATTAACTCCCACTTGGTGCATGTAGAAAGCCACATTGCATGTGAATAGGATGGGGGGACTTGCTGGATCCTTCTGGTTCTTGCGCAAGGGCTTCAACAAATATTCCTCCTTTGGAAAATGACCAATGAGCTTGGTTAGATGGTGGTGTAGCATGAATGTTGTAGTGAATTTTATTGGCTTGTGAAGTAGGGAGTTTGACATATCTTTTGGTCTCCTCATCATATGTTGGTTTGCATGGTCATTCATGGCTTGCTTGTTTGGGACTCGTCATTTCATTTGGTCTCCTTGTCATTAGGACAATGGTTGGTTGTGGGGATATAGTCTTGGTATGGTTTTCTAGTGTAAGGGTCATAAAATTTTGTATGGAAGTTTGTTTTTTTTTAGTAGACCCTTTGTGGTTTGAAATCCACTATTGTTGTTTGTATTTTGGAAACATGGTTGTTGTCTCTACATGGGTCTATAGGGTAATGATACAGGTCATCTATGGTCTGCTATCATGGTTTCTATCTCTGTGTGGGTCTGCAGGGTAATGATATAGGTCAATTCTGACCTTGGTCCTTATGTAATATGGGAATTGAGACTTTGTTGGTTTGGTCGACTAGTGTAGCATGTTAAGGAGAGACTAAATTCTTCATGGTCACTTTGGAAATTCATGTAAATCCATGTAAATTTGTTTTTTGAGTAATATAAAGCTTAATTCACACAAAAAATACTTCATTTTAACTGACACCAACAATTCTCCCATATTGAGTTGATATATAAATATTTACTGTCATTTACAACCACTACAACATTTCCCCATATTGAGACAACATTGAAATGTTTACACTCATTGACAAACACTACAACATCTCCCCCATACTGGGTGGTCGAGTGCCTCTCGGCACATAGAGATCACACAATACACTATTCAACAATGACTTAAACAAACTGACACTTGCATTTTGGATACCAACTAACAATACAAGCAAAGGGATATCATTATGGATACAAACATATTAATGTAGAGGATCTATTGAGTATTAAAATTCATGGATATTGGAATTAATTATTGTTAACACTTAAGGAAATGGACAAAAAAACCACAATTCCACAATAATTAACGATAATAAACATAAAGACATCGTATGGAAAGAAATCTAATGTTGAATGCTTATGCACTCATTCTTTACTTCTCGGCAAGAACAAAATTACAATAAAGTCTAGTTCTTTGCTCACTTACAATTTCATCAAAATTATTTTATTTAGCTACTCCCTGTTGGTGTGCTTAAGTTTATAGGTAGCATTGGCCTTGTTGAGAGAAATTAGAGGCCATGTGTTATTGTCTCTTCAACTCCATATTTGCATTACCCTTGCTCTCCCTTTCATCTTTTGTTAGCATCGTTCTAACTAGAGTTACTTCTAGTTGTCTTTTCCTTAGTGCTTAAAATGGAAGAGTAACATTTTGGAGCAAAATGGTAGTGAATTGGTATAACATAGGGCACTTTACACTATCAACTACATCTTTCTACATCATCATTAACCTACATAGTCATAATTTTCACTTCCATAACCAAAAACCTATATTTTGTCATCATTTTAGTAATTAATCATTCAATATTTCTTGCAATTCAATAAATAAAATAATTTATGAACAAATTTCGGAGATAATCACATCAAAATTCATTTGTCAATGTGTTTCAAACCAGCAAGTGTAGTTCATCGTCAGGACAAGATGAAGAACCAGATCATGGCAACATATTAAATAGAGAGATAGACTCCTAATAGTATCTCATTCATCTAAAAGAAATCAATTAAAATTATTTAGCAAATAATCTTTGGTCATGTATTAAACATTCTTATATATTTCATAATGCTTATCAATTTCTTGGTAAAAATGGGTTAACCATTAAGTTATACTTACTAAATATTTATACATTAAACTTCAATGTTTCATAGGTTTATCCCTATACAAGAGTTTACACATAGCATTTTATTCAGAATTACTACATCTAAGAAAAAATTAACCAAGTAAAAGAAATTAGATACCGTATATTCATATCCCATATAGGTTAAATAAATTTATTCTTGGAAAGTTATTTATTTATTTATTTTTATTAGTTAATTCATTTTCAATAATTCTTAATCCCATAACACAAGTTTTTATTTAGTTAAAAAAAATTAATAATAATAATTATCAATGGTTATTCATATGAAATTGAGTCAAAATAATTAATATTAAAAATTTTATTATCTAATCGTGTCGACAAATGAATTTTGATGTGATTATCTTCAAAATTTGTTCATAAACTTGTTATGGATCACAAAAGCCTCAATTCTTCAAATAAAATAATATCTATATTTCTATTAACTGCAGGAATTTACAGGGTAAGTTCCTCAGACATAACACCAAAGGACATCACTCACAACAGATCACAGATCAATACACCAGTATTGTTGACATGATTAAAACCCTCAAAGAGGGAAACAGTCCACGACGTGAGCCAATGCGACCACTTCAGGCAATTTATTAATAAAAGAATCAAAATTTACATAAGCTTCTCTCATGAACGGTTACCCTACAAATGACCCTCCATGCTCTTTAAATAAAGATCATGGACCAATCAGGTGTTAAGCCACGGATCAAGTGTCGGTAATACTGAGGAGAGAATGAACCGTCGAATCACTACATATCGTGACCGTCAGATTGTAAGTTACAAAAGTACATAGTAAAGAAACACACTTTACCTAACTTAGACCAAGTTATACTTAACTATTTCCTATGTGTCAAAATATCCTAACATCCCCCCTTAAGAACAACTTGGGATAGGATTGAAGGATGTACAAATATGACACAATAGGAG
>APFE030583799.1:0-38956 GCA_000404065.3 Pinus taeda
GAGAAATGCACTTTTGGCATGACCCAGGTTTAGTATTTGGGATACATTATTGATGAACAGGGGGTGCATGTGGATCCAGCCAAGATCCAAGTCATTCGGGATTAGCCATCTCCAACTACTCTGAGAGAGCTTCGTAGCTTTCTAGGCCTTGCCAACTTCTACCGTAGGTTCGTGTTGAGATTTTCTCATATCACTTGGCCCTTGAGTCAAGTTACTAAGGGAGGGGCGAAAGAAAAATTCTTTTGGTCTGAATCTCAACAAAATGCATTCACAGAGTTGAAAGATTGCCTCTGCTCGGCACCAGTTCTTGCATTACCAGACTTGCAAAAACCATTTAAGGTCGAGACAGATGCCTTTGACTATGCTATTGGGGTAGTCCTTACTCAACACAGGCATCCAATGGCATATCACAGTGAGATACTTTCAGGAACAGTCTGAAAGTATCCCACTTATGACAAAGGGATGTATTCCATTGTGTAGGCTTGCCGACAATGGAAGCATTACATTTTGGGGAAGGAAACAATCATCCATACAGACCATTGACCCTTGCAGTTCATACAGTCCCAAGGGAAATTGCAGAATGATCGCCATCAAAAGTGGTCCACATACCTGCAACAGTTCCATTTGAATATCAAGTATAAGAAGGGCAACACCAATAATGTTGCAGATTGCCTTAGTCGACCACCGATCATGGCATTAACCATCGTGCTCAACTCTTGTGGGCATGAGACTTTTGATTGGCCAGTTCTCTACAAAATCGACCCAGAATTTGGCCACACATACTAGACACTATTGGAGGGTCAACATGTTCCATATTTTTGCCTCCAGGATGCCGTATTGCGCCACCTGGGTCACCTTTGTGTTCCTTCAAGTGAGCATGCCAAGATGATTTACGAAGCACACTATAGTCGGGCTGCTGGGCATTTCAACGTCGAGAAAATGGTTGCAATACTACAAAAGTATTTCTATTGGTCGAATCTTCGACAGGATGTTAGGAAGTACATCAGATCATGCACTGCCTGTGCCATTGCCAAATTGACCATGAAAAAGAAAGGCCTCTATACCTCGCTTCCTACCCCTACTCGACCTTGGGAATCCATTTCCATGGATTACATGTTAGGCCTTCCTTCCACTAAGCATGGAAATGACTATGTTTTTGTGGTCATCGATAGGTTATCAAAGATGGCCATTATGATGGCTTGCAAGAAGAATATCACAGCCGAAGCCACTGCTAAACTCTTCTTTGAACAAGTGTGGGTACACTTTGGGATCCCACAGTCTATCATCTCAAATCGAGATAGCAGGTTCCTAAGTACATTTTGGTCCACTTTCTAGTCGATGTTGGACACCAAGCTCACTAAGTCCACAACCTTCCATCATCAAATTGATGGCCAGACAGAGGTTGTCAACATGTTGATCATACACATTCTGTGCATATACAACTCAAATCATCCATGCACATAGGACGAGAGCCTCCTCTATGCTCAACATAGCTACAACCAAGCTCTCCAAAGCTCAACTAACCACAACCCTTTTCAGGTGGTCTTGGGATTCCAACCACTACATCCCATTTATGTGGCCATGCCATTTATAGCTACTCACGTATATTTGGCTCAAGTCCAGTCCGAAACAGATAAGGAAAACAGCTTCATTGAGCACATCCAACATATTCACTAGTGGTCCATGACATTATAGAGATATAAAATGCCAAGTACAAGCAGTGACATTACCAACATTAGGTGCCACACAAGTTTCTGTTGGCCAACAAAGTCTGGTTGCATTTGCAAAAGGAACGCCTTATCGGAGTATATCGGAAAATCAGACCACTCTGACATGGTCCTTACACCATTACCAAGGCTATAGGAGACAATGCATTTGAGCTCAATATTCCCCCATTCCTTGGCCTACACCCAGTGTTCAATGTGGACTGCCTTCAGCCATACTTTCCACCATTACTAGACACATCCGACATTGCAGAACAGCTCACACCCACAGAGTTAAATCCAGATTGCATGGTAAAGCTGCAATTGATCAGATCATGGAACATAGATCCAATCACCATCACTAGAACAATATCAACGTATCGATTTTTCAAAAGAGGCCAACTCCTTCTTAGGGCAGTGGCTCACCAAGACCAAGTTCAAGGAAGTTTCCTCATCTCATGGAGGAACTCAATGCAATGGGACCATTGTTCTAAAGGGGGACAATGAGCCAGGAGGATGGTGGGTGGCCACCCTGCAAGTTCCGCTTGATCCCACATTTCCTTCTTTTAGTTTTTTGTTTCATAATTGTAGCACAGTTTATTATTTTAGCCATTTTTGGTCCAAAACTTCTAGACCTTGAGCCCTAAAGGACATTTTTTGGAAATCTACCACCAATAATTTTTGTCTGAAAATCATCTTCCATCTATCCTCGGATATATGTTGTCCAATGGGTTATCATCACGTAACAAAATAATATGACCAGTCCATGCCCCAGAAAGTTGGTTGTCAAACTGACCCCCACGAGCCCATAAACTTTGGTGTTACATTTCATCGGGTCGGGGTTTTGGTTGCTTTAGGTTTTCTGTTATGTTCAATAATAAAAGGCCCTTGAGCTCATTGTAAGGCAGTTAGAGGCATGTAGTGCCACATCTCTCTCCAAGAGATAAGCTACCATCGCCCTAGCTGGTTTATTTCCATTTCTGTTTGTAAGCATATTTCGGTATTTTACATTAATGAAATGAAGTATTATTTCCACTGCATCTATGTGTTTATGGTTATATCTATAATTTTTTGAGGTTCTATTTAAATTCAGATCATATCATCAACTATAAAAATCAAATTATCAACACATAAAAAAATAATCAACAATTTTCCTTGAACCACAATATGGTAATGGTTCGCATCTTCTTCACTTTTGGTCAACCCCAACGCAGTGAAATATTTATCGATCCTGGTGTACCAAGCACGAGGTGCATGTTTCAATACATACAATGTTCGCTTGATTCTGGAGACATGTGTCTCTCTGTTGAAGGTCTCAAATCCTCTAGGCTAGTCAATAGACACCTCTTCCTCAATCATGCCATTAAGGAATGTTGTCTTTACATCCATTTGATGTATCTTCCATCCCATCTATGCTAATAGTGCTATAATCGATCTTATTGATGAGCACCTTGCTACAGGAGCAAAAGTCTCATTGTAATCAATCCCCTTCACCTGAGAGAACCCTTTGGCCACAAACTTGGCCTTGTGTTTCTCCACACTACCATCAACTGCTTGATTTACCTTGTAAAGCCATGTGGGACTCACCACTGACTTGTCTGTTGGTCTTGGGACCACTTCCCAAACATTGTTCTTGGTAATGGAGTTATACTCCTCAACCATGGCATCAACCCAAATTGGTTGTTTCACTTCTTCCGCAAAAGAGGATGGTTCAATCTCTACACTCCCGCTCATCAAAGACATGTAGCCAGTGTACCTCTCTGGTGACCTCCTTTCCGTATGCTGTGATGTGAGTTCTCTCATATTATCTCTCGCATCATGTAATAACTTGTTAGCCTCTCTAGTGCACTTTCTCCCATCTCTGGAAGAGTTTTCATGAGTGGGTGTTTCCACTCCTCGGTCCTCTACATGTGGCTGCTCAATATCATTCCGAGGTTCCTACTTTGGAGGTAAAATCTCCCCATCTAAATGTAGTTGAAGCTCACTATCAAGGTAACATCTCATGGCCTTCTTTTCATCCAATTTTACATATCTGTGAACCACTTTCATCGTGTTGGTTGGAAGGTACACTAGATAGTTGTGAGGTGTATCAGTGTACCCCATAAATATGCCCAACTTTGTTGTTGGCTTAGATTTTTCTGTGCATATTTGGTAACATGGAAATAGATTGATGTACTAAAGATCTTGAAGTGTGCCACAACTAGTTTCTTCCCTAAAAAATCCTCTTCCGGTGTACTCATCCTGAGAATTGAGTGAGGGATTATGTTATGAAAATAAATAGTTGTGTTGCATGATTTAACCCACAAGTGTAATGGTAGGCCCTGATCATGAAACACTACATGTGTCGCTCCCACATTACTCATGTTCTTCCTTTCAGCCACCCCATTTCGTTTTGGGTTATGTTATCACTCAGATTTTCCTTAGAATTTAATGAAAGAAGGAAAGGATCCAAGGTAACTACAAACCAACTTTTAGACACTGGTGCTAGCCCACCTAAGTGCAGAGAGGGCTCTCTCTTTATGATTTAGCTATGTTTGAAAGGATTTTAGGCTATTTACGAAAGTTCATGGGTGTTTTGTTTGAGAGTGGTGGAATTTTGAAACAAGTGGGAAAGCTAGGATTTTAGGCCACTGGGCTATGGAGTCAATCAGGGAGAATTTGCTGGATGAAGTCAAATTACTATGGTATGAGTTCAACACGCAGGATATGAATACAAACAAACTTTGGGGCTTAAATGGATGATATTTATACTCAAAAGTAGATGACAATTAAGAATCCTCAAGTTAAGATTAGAAAGAGGCAGGGGAGAGATAGGTCACCTAGAAGAGGGAAATTAAGAATCCAATACCAAGGACTTATTAAAGAAAAACTATAGGGATAGAGGAGCAGTTAAGAATTCCTTTATCAAGATAGTTTAGAAGGAAACATATAAATGGTAGACTGTTGATAAGAGAGAGAAATAAAGCTAATTCTGATACACTTTGACTATTTTACCATTTAGATTTAAGATGCATGAAACATTGAAACATATAGAAAACATATAAAATCACAAGGATAGAATACTTATTTGTAATTATACTGCACGAGAATCTGATGAAATTTCCTCAACTTTCATTCCTTTTCCAACAAAAATCCAAATTTGAGTACAAAAGCTTTCTCAGCTTGATAGCATAGATTTACAGAGATGTTATAGAATCCACCCACAATACTTCGAATGGAGGAGTATTTATACAAAAATTACATCAAAATATCTCATAACTATATGAGATTTATTCTAGGAAATACAAAATATCTTTTACAAAAGGATAGAGACAGATGTAAAACTGATTACTACTATCCCCTTTATTTATGGAAGAGCTAGAGGTTGAAACTCAGATTTGCCTCTTGTTGTTGCTTTAGCAATTGTGTGTTGGATCTTTGCTTACTTTTCCCTATTGATACTCTTTACTTGTTTACTAGACTTTACGTCAGTAAATATTTTCCATTTACCTCTAAGTCACCATAGTAAATTATAGGATATCGGTCACGTTGGTCCACCATTCTTCATTTGGTGTCTTCATCCTCATCAATTCCCTGTATATTTCGTCAGCTTCAGTGTATTTTGCAAAATTGGGCTGGACTATGAACAGGTGCTTCACTTCATGCTCAATATAGAAAAGATTTTCCAAATCATCATACAACACTTTTCCTATAGGTAGCGCTTTCACTGTGGAAGAGTTGGCTTGACTTTTGGCTTGTTTGTGCAGTTTCTCAATGTAATCCTCATGAGCCATCAACTTTTCATTTATGACCAGTGGACTTGGAAGTCCTTTATCTCTTAGAGTGTCATATTTTACCATAAAATAATCAATGTCTTCTTGAATACTACGACATCTTCTTTCCACATTCAGCATTAAGCTTTTCTTACCAAGAACTTTATTAATTTCAAGGATAGTACTAGTTCAATCCTCAATATCCCATTGTTCCAACTATTTCTTTCTTTTTCTATTCAAGAAGTTGATCAATTAGGTTGCCTCTTCAGGTTTCTCTCGCAATTCTTTCTTGGTCTTCTGTATAGCCTCTGTAGCTAGTTTAACTAACTCAGTTTGTTAGAAATTTATCTAAATAGCAGACCAAATATCACTGATAGAGTCAATGATATTGGTCCATAAAATCTCTCTAATTTCTTTCAAAGGATTTTCCAATGTTAAGTCTTGCTCTAATGTCTTGATTCTTTCAGTCATTCTTCTATTTTTTTCTCTTCTTCAGTACACTTAATCTGTGATAGCTCATAATTTCTTTCCAAGCTGGTAACTATTTCTTTCAGTTTCTTTATTTGAGTTTCTTGGATTTTCATTTCCTCCATGGACTTTATTAAGTCCTCTGTTTTCTTTGTTGAAGTTGATGCCGCTTTTGATGTACTTGTTGTTGTTGTTACTGGAAAACAGTTGCTAAGGTAATGTTGGGCGCTAAAGATGTTGCAATAGTAGATGGCATTATTGTAGAAATTATGGCTATTACATTCTGAGGCATGTTGGTCGGCTCACCCTATTTGGATTGCAAGGCTTTTTCTAGTTCTTGCTCTTTTTCTTTCAACAACTTATTCAACTTAATGATCAAGTCCATAAGTTCTTCCTCGTTTTGTTTCTCAATTATCTCTATAGTTTGTGGATGTAGGAGGGGAGGAAGTTTGAGTTGTTTCTTGAATTCAACAATCTCATCATTCTTTTTCTTTATCAATCTTTCAGTTGCTTTAACATATTTAGGATCATGTCTTAACTCAATGACCACGTATTCTAATGATTTTATCCTGTTGTCCTTAGCTTGAGAAGAGCCTTTTTCCAACTGAAACTGTGTAGTAGTATTACTCAGAGAATTCTCCAACTAATTTGTAGTGATGGATTTACTGGCCAATGTGGAATAAACCATCTCATCCGTTTGCTTATGGAGTTCAATCTAATAAATTGGGTGGATGTCTCTGGCAAGAACTTCAAAATTTGTTTTTAGATAATCAGCCATGGACTTTGGTTGTTGTACTGTTGTCTTCAAAATTCTCATCTGCATCTTTCCTCTTTGATGTCAAAGGTTGATATCAACCTTGTCTAATTTGTAGGAGCCATTTTTAGATATTTGGCATAGGTTTGAGCTTTGAGCTGCTCATTCCTAGCCTTAATCTCTTTGTAATTTCTTTCAAATCCTAGCTCTACTTTGAAGTTGTCCCTAGTGATGCCACATCTACACTTTACTTCCTTATTAGAGCCTGTGTTTAGGAGGTAGATGGTGTCTCCCCTGCTAGTGTTGTCTACACTGTGTCACTTCTTGTCTCTTCATATTCTTGCTTGGACAAAGGATTCAATCTCTACCTATTCACATATACTTGGTCCAATGGCACTGTAGAAGGGCTAGCCTCATTCCTACTTATTTTTTGAATTCACTCCTCGTGAAGAGGAATTTGCAATACTGGAGGGTTGCCCATGTTTGTATCAGTTCGGGTCGACTCCTCAGAAATGCTCTATGCTCCTGAATCTTTTCCCTGTACTAAAATCAGGTTGTCCTGACGTTTGTGCACTATGCTCCTCTATTGGTCTCTGTGAATATTCTTCAGGCGCCTGTACAAAGGAATCCAAATCAAGTCTTCTTTCCAAATCTTTCATAACACTTTCTACTTCAACTTGTGTACTATCTTGTTCTATAAGTGTTCTTTGCACCCATTCATTTTGATTTGCATATTGTTCTATCTCTGGAATTCTATGATGGATGTAGGTGGATAGCTTATGCTTTTTCCTTTTGTCACAGATGAAGCTGTGAGGATCATAAGGCTAGATGAAACTATTTTTAAATATCATTCCCTCAAGGATTTCCTCTGCCTCTTCTCCTGATTTTCTGTTGTTACAAATAAATGGGCCTAGGTGATCCTTTATCCTTAGCTGAGCTTTCTTCTTAGCCTTCATAAAATGGATTTCATAAGAGTTTATCATTTTCTTGTAGTACTCTAGGGAAAATAATCGCATGGGGAGGTATTTGGGCAGTTTAAAGGGAGGAAACTAACACCCATAAATTCTAATCTTGGTATGGTTCTGGTATAAGTAGCAGTCCCCAACCTTGTATTGCTTGGATAACTAAAGAATTCTCTTAATATCATCACTGATTTTGGGAGGGGGACTTCCTATCAACATGGTAGTTACTAGATACAAAAATTGATCAATAAAATATGTAAAAGGATAGGGAGAAGAAGGCAAATTGTGAAAAATGGAAGTCCAGAAGATGACTGACTTGGGGTTCCCTCTAGTGTCAAGCTTTTGTATAAAGAAAGGGAATTTATCAGATTGGTAGTAGAGGAAAATATGATACAAGGCTAAAGAATATTTAAATACGCTCTCATTCTCTAATCTCATGAATTGGTCATGCATCTTATTAGAAATGAATGTAGCATAGTCAAATTTGGCTACAGGAGGTTGACCAGGGGTGAAAATAGACATGTAGGCTAATGTCAACTCATCTAAATACTCAGTAGTAGTAAAACCCAAAATGCAAGCACTCATGGTGATGATATCCTTGCCTAGACTTGTAAAGAAGCTTGACATATAAGGAGGGGGTTCTTTTGGCCTGTATTTTTCTTCCATGAAAGTCTAACAGATCTGGTTAATTTCAAAACTAGACAGCCTTGAAGATTTCTCAATTAAATCGACAATGAAGAGGGGAGTGAGGTCCTGGCTAGGCTATAATTGCAACATTTCATTTATAGACTCAGTTGTAATGGTGAAAAGGAATTTATGATCAGGCGACATTATAGCTCTCAGATTGGGGTCATAGCTTGCATGGCATTGGTGGACAATATCTGGGAAAATATGGACAGTGGGGAATTGATATTTAGATAGGTTTGATTCCAAAAGGCCTATTCTATCAACATTGTTCAGATAATTGTCCCGATACTTGCAATATAGCTTCAAGGGGGTTTCTTCAAAAGTAAGGTCATTGATTTGAAAATATTTATCGGCCAAGGCAAGGTGGTCCAAATCCTTATGGGGGGTAGTGATTGGTGTGACATTTAGGGCGACAGGAGCTTCCATCCTTGGATGTTGTGTATGCAAGGAAGAAAGTTGGGGTTTTCTAGGATTTTTAGATAAAAAAGGTGCTTGGGGAAGCCTTGGGGCTAAGAAACAACTTAATTGTACAGAATTACTTAAGTTTAAAGAAATTTGGTGGAGGTTTCAGTACAAAACAAGATTTTTGAGAAGGAAATGTGGTAAATACCTATTTATGATCGACTGAAGGGACAAATGGTTGTGGTGAATACTTTACTAGGTGCACATAGTAGTCTGTAGTGGCCCGGAGTTTAGCAATTGATGGTGGTTAAAGGTTGGGAATAAGTTGTTGGTCAGGATGTACTCTGTGCATGGAAGCCAATAGTTTCTTTTCTCGGTAAAAAGGGAAAACACTGAGTATTTTTGTTTTTATGCACAAAGTCAATGGCTTTTGGTGGGTGAATGGGAAAATGACAGTAGGAGTTAACTAACCGATGGGACAGTCTGTCGTTTAGTGGCGGCGGTAAGCGAGAGCGGTAATGGTTTTCATCACATAGCTTTTGGGAGGTTGGTGGTTTTGGAAAAGGGTCGTGCAATGCCACAAATTGAATGACACGTAGCATTGGTGAAAGGTCAAAAAATCTTATATCGTGTGGTTAATGTTCAATCAAAAGGCTCGCGTGATATGAGCGAGGGTCGTTAGATGAGGGAAGGCAGATCGTGCGGTAGTCAGCATCAGAAAGTGTTAGGGAGTTAATGGAGGGGGCCCCATGGAATAATTAACATAATTAACTTGACTTTAATTATATCGGGGATGATATGATTGGACGAATGAAGGATTAATATTTTTAATGATTTCGGGGGTGATTGTATTGGTGGAGAGGCTATTAATTAATCCAGATGACTAGTTAATCCCTTTTTAATACGTCGGGGGTTTTGTCTCTTAATTAATCGTGATTCGATTAATTAATCCAAATTAATTAACTTTATTATGGTTTATTTTTCAAACCATCGGGAAGGGATATTTGTTTATTTTGGGATTTTATTAATAATACGGGAAAGGGTAATTGTTTCGGGAGTTAAATAAATAATAAGAATTAAGGGTTAATATGACCATGGAACAAGAAAATGTGCTAAGTAAATGTTTCTAAAAATACATTCATTATCCACCATTATGACTTAGGCTAAAATGTGTTTGGGGGGTTTTTATAAAGAACTTTTGATTTTTCCTAAGTAAAAGAGTGATTTTACCTTAGGAAAAGGATTTGAAGGGAATGAATGAATTATGGTGGGGTGAATTTTGATGAAGGGCTTTAGCACTTAGGCCTTACAAGTTATTGGGTCGAGGGTCTGGTCCCTCTAGAAGTCAGAGAAATGCTTTGAGCCCCTTTAACTTTCAGGTTGTTGGTGCCCTTAGTACTTATGGGAAATTAGTAAAATTTAGGGAAAAAATGAGTGAGGAAGTTAATTAGTTTGACTTTTGTCCATGATGTAAATGTCTTCATTGTCATCCATATATTTAAGTGATTTGATGATGAAATTATATGACTTGATATCTGGCTAATCATTCATCATACGTAATTCTGCAACTATTCATCTACTTACCCTACCTACTTATCCTTCCATTTTTTCTTCCTTTATTAGGGTGCACTTAAACTCGCAAACCCTTGTCAAACCTTTTCTTTTCTTTTACAATGGCATTCTAACTAAGTCTTACCTTATTACGTCCAAGGGCTCAGATTAAACTGTTGAGCATCCTTTTATTCACTCTACCTATCTACTTATCTACCAAGATTAAACAGTTTGGTTAGATTTTATTCTCTATCTCTAAGCATGAAATTCAAAACATAGAATAACCAAGATTAAACTATTTGGTTACCATGGATTGTGGCATAAATAACAAGTTGCACACAATCATTATTATGCATAAACGTAAACATAGTAGTGGCATTTGGGCTTGCACACTTTCATGGTCTTTTTATTTTTCTTGGGGTTCATTTTTTATTTTTTCTAAACTTTCTTTCTTTTTGTCCTTTTATTATTTTTCTAGGACATACCCTCTTTACATTTCATAATTTTTTGATTTTTTACAAATATGGAAAAAATTTGCAACAAGCAAAGGTATGTACATATGTCAGAGCTAAACCAAGTCAATCATGATATATGACACCTATTGGTATAGGAACATAACAAGTTACAAGGTGCTATCAACTCCCATTGAATGCCTTTCGATGGATAGATGTTTGTGAAGTCATTTGACACATACTCCTCACCATTATCATTTCTGAGAGGTTTAACTTTCCTTCCATTATCTTTCTTGACCAATGATTTAAATTCACAAAACTTTGCAAATGTCTAATATTTCTTCTACATGAATAAAATCCAACAGTTATAAGAAAAAGAATCAACAAATATAACATAATACTTTTTATTTGCCATGGATGCTGTTGAGAATGGTCCATGAACATCTAAGTGAACTAGATCAAGGATCGCCTATGCTTGACTGTCTTTGTCATGAAAGGAATATCTGGTGTACTTCCCCATTTTACACCCTTTACATGTGTCTCTCTATTGTAGTGTGCCCTTGGGGAGCCCTATAGAAATTTGTTGCAATAGCTTCAAAGTGGCATGATGTAAGTGACCCAAAATCCTGTGCCAAAACTAAACAATGTGTAGGCTCTATACCTTCTCTACTTTAGTGCTCAAAGTAGTGCAGTCTTCTACCTCCAATTTGTAGAGGTTCTTCACCCGAACCCCTATCCTCTTCACCTGTCCTGTGGCTATGTGGCAAAGGAACACCTTTCGCTTAATAAATATCACATCATAGCCTCTATCCTCGAACATCGAAACAAAAACCAAGCTCTTCTTCAAACCGGGAACATACATAACATCTCATAAAGTGAGGGGAGAACCAAACTCCCTCTAAAATATAACTGTATCAATCTCGGTTGTTTTATACCTTCAATCATCACCCATCTCAATATGCATCTGGAGATCCTTCTCCTCCAATTTACTAAAGAGCTCTTTGTTACCAGTCATATGGAATGAAGATCCAACGTCCATGTACCACACATTATCCATCATCGATGACACCATACAAGAGATGAGGGTAAAATCTAGTTCGAACTGTGAAGCAAGAGCTTAATCTATTGCTCCTCTTGAGGGATTCTTACAAATCTTCTTGTGTGGACACATTTTGGAAAAGTGTCCCAGCTTGTGACAGTGAAAGAACTTGCTTTTTGACATGTCCTTCTTGTTTATGCTCTGATGTTGCGCGTGGGATCCCCCAAGGGTATTTTTGGGGCTACAAGCCCATATTTTGGTCCATCTTGTAATAGAAATGTAAAGAATTTGCATTTTGTGGGCGCGGAGTGCATAGATGTTAAAGAGTCATAGGTTTGTCTACCCTTATTTTGATAATGTAGTGTCAGTTGTAAGAATTGTACCCATGGTTCGCGGACCATGGATGTATAAATATAGCTAGGATTTAAGTAGTTAGAGAAATGGAATCATGGACTAATCAATAATATGAGAGATAGCTTTGAAGTAGAACTCTAGTTTGGGTTGTAGCATAGGTAGAGGCTCTGCAGCTGAGTGCGCAGAGGCCTAGAGTCCACACCTGAGTGCACAAACCCCTACAGTTGAGTGCGTATGGCGAGCCGAATCTGTAATCATCTGTAATTATCAATAAAGAGAAGTATTCTATCATTTCTGTGTCTTTATTTCCAGTTTATGCATTTGTTACATTGGGTATGAATTTAACTTCTAATGCTTATATGGTGCATGAATATATGTAAATGTGTTCATTAAGTGAATGCAAGTAAGAACATATATTTACACGAAGCTAACTAAGATCTGTTAATAAGATAAGTAAGATACTTAGCCCAATTTAGGAGATATCATAGTTTGTTGCCCTAGAAGCACAAAAGGACTTCAACCCCTAATTAGGGTTGCACGAAACCAATTGTAACATTTCGTGAAGGTACTGAAGGGTAGAGCAGAGAGATAAGTTACCTAGACGAAGGCAGGTATAGTGGGAATAAGCTGACATCACAACCATATCAAGGGTGCAGAAACTTGGTTCCAACATCCCCCCATACTGCTTCAGGTGAGACTTTAGTCTGATCTCCGCGAGCTGATGCCAAAAGGGCCAGTAGTCTATGGATTTGTTTGGCTAACTAACGTTGAATCTGGGTCAGGCCCCCTAAAGCCAACAAACGGCTCTGTTGCTGGGACTAGAATTTGCATAGGAGATGTGTGATGTCGTATCACTAGAATCTAGCTAAGAAAGAAATCGAAGGTTGGTTGGACATAAGAATTCACGAGTTCATGACGCAGGAGAACAAAAACCCATGACTATCAAAACAATAGTGGCTAGACAACTACCTTTATATGGAGATCCACAAAATCTTTTTCACCTCTTTCCCTACTGAGCTATATGAGTGGATTGCGAATCTAGCCGATAGGAAAGGAAGGTGGAAACTTGATAGTCTTATTGTGTCGACCTCAGAGCTAGTGCAAAGGTTGGAAGCATCAGAGGATAAGATTGTGCATGCCATCAATCATTAGCTCGATTGCATTATAGGAGGATTTGTTACTGAGTTCGCAGCTGACACCTCAGTAAGCTATAGTGAGGCAAAGCAATTCCTTTTCAAAGGACCGCGAGGTAAGTACATAAAATCTTTGAATACTTGGATTAAAATGTTGTTGTGTGAGAAGTGGGTTATGCAACTACCTTGATGTTTGGGTGTACGTGAAGTGGAAAAATTTATAGAAACGATGGAAATAAGGATCTAGATCTTAGCACCTTGATTTCACCTCTGTGAGGGGACGAAGAAGGGATTGCGAAGGTCTCTCTGCAAAGTTTTATTCAGTTGATAAGACAAGGATTTCCATTAATTCCACCTCTGCCCACACCACCGACAGCTTCACCGCCATCACCTCCAACTTCACCCGCACCACCCCCACCACCGCTGCAATTCAGTTTGGCAAACACAGTGAAGTTTCCTTTGTTTAAAGGCTTGGGAAATGAGGACCTGGACCAATTCTAGTTCATCGAAAGGGCTGTATGGGAAGCTCAAGGTGTTACAGATGATCTTATAAAGAAAGCAACATTTGTTAGTGCTCTGCAGGATTGTGCACTAACTTGGTATATTAAGTACTCTAGAGATAACCCGAATGCTAGAGTAGAGGACATCCAAGTAGCATTGAATAGGGAATTTAGGAGGCCTAAATTTGAACAACACTTGATTGTTGGATTTAAAGAGATCAAGATGCTACTAGGTGAGATGCCTTGGGATCTAGTTTAGAGGCTTAAATGTATGATTTGCGAAGCCAACATGAATTTGATAGATGGGTAGCATTGCGAGTGGTTTGTAGCTTCACTACTACCATACTCAAGGAGTGCATTGTCGCAGTAGAATATAACAACCTAGGAAGAGGCCTTGAAGATTTCCATGAGACTACATGAGCCCTCGATGCGAGATCCAAATCTAGGAGTTCAATAGATCCACGTGCAATTGAAGAATTTGTACCTTGAGATGCAAAGCTTAAAGCAGGATATGGCAGTTAGGCCAGAGGTATGCGAAAAGGTATGGTGTGTGAAATGCAAGAGTGAGGTTCCTAACAAGGACCACTGCCCGGTCTTTACAAATTACCTTGCAGGAGGAGGATCGATGCCTTTAAGCCTGGAAGCTCAAGCAGGACCTAGTGGTGAGCACCAGTATTGTATCAATAATGCTACAACTGCTGGGGTTTTCTACTTTACCTTTATCAACTTGGTAGTTCATAACAAAATTGGAAGAGATGGTGTTGAATGCACAAGTACTAGTTCTTACTACAGGCTGTCACTTGGTCAGCTAGCGCAAGATCACTAGGAGCTCAAGCCAACTTCTGTGAATTTGAGAAGAAGCTTTATATGTGATGAGAGAAAGGAAAGCTTACTCTACAGAGGTTGTTCTACTTGCAGAAAGAGAAAGAAGACAGAAATGTGAAGTAAACCTAGCAAACCCTAATTTATCGACTAACCCTACTTTTTCAAAAAGAGAGGTGAAAATCTAGGAAAGAAGTGCCATTACCTACTGAGGAAGTAAACTACACCTATTCAAGCTATTTCTAGAAGGAAATAAGAAAGGAACATCTTTTTTGGATTTTTATGTATTTTATGTGAAATTGTCGTGCATGTAACTTTTTATTTGTGCATGTGGTAGTGATTAGGTGATCATGGAGGGTGACCTTGGGATTTGAAAAGGTGTAGGAAGGTGTGGACGGGTCCTAGAAGGCATCTAGCAAACTTCTGGAGGCTTTCCCTGCAATCAGACTTCAAAAAGTCACTTACAGGAAATTGTACAAGAGGATGCAGGGGATCTATAGGAGGATCTACAGGAGGATGCCGAGGGACATTTTAGAGATTTTAAAGGTGGAAAAATGGTGGGAAAGGGTAGCTGAAGACTATAGGGATGTGTTAAGGTGTCTGAGGTTTATCAAGGAGGATTAGGAAAGAAAATGATAGTTGGATTTGTTCAAGAGTCGAGAGGAAACTTTATGATGGAAACACAGAAAATTAGGGAAGATTTGTGAAGGGTTGTGAATGACCTATGAAACATGTAGGAAAAGATATAGTGATGGCTGCTTTATTGAATTATTATGAGTAGAGATTTATTGCAATATAGATATAAATAAAACCCTGAAACTGAGCAAGAAAAGAACTAGTTGCACCAAAAATAGAACTATATCTCATGTTAACCTAAATTCTAATCTAGCAAAATAAAATTCTAAATAGTTCTATATGGAAAGGAAAGTATGGAAAGAGCTTTATTGCAAAAACAAAAATGAGTATGGCAAAATGGATCTGGAGCAAAGAATTAACCTCTAAATCAAACTATAACACTAGAAATTGCATGTAGGAAGCAAAAATGTGTTTTTTTTGCAGCAAGAGTGTCTTAACCTTAGCTCATGGTCCCAAAGGGAGGAAAGTAGGTGAAGGCTCTGTTGAAGGCATTTTTGTATCTTTCTCCTATCACTATTTAACCTACTTCACCAAACTGAAATGAAAACAACGATGTAAATCACCAAAAAGAAACCTAGTTTACTAATGAATAAATCTATCTAACAACAACTAATTCATGAAATGCAACAAGACATATAAATAAAAAACAAGGTGTGTTGGGAAGCTTGGGTTGGGCGCTAACCCAAGAGCTTTAGCCCTCTCAAAGAACTCAGTGTTGGCTTAGAAAATATTTCATCTCCATTATCAAAATAATAGTCACATTACATAAAACTCTTGACAAAAGTAAGCTCGAAATGGGCTGAGAAAGAGCTGCAACAAAAGTGCGAAAATTTGACTAACATCCAACAACCTAATGAGGGCCTAGGACTCTCTATTTATACCACTGGAGCTCCTAACAGCTCTCCTAAAATGAGGCTTGGCTCGCAAGACTTGAGATAGAAAACATTTATTCTTCACTTGCTCGGCTGCCCCTTTGATGCATTGATGTGACTACTTGTGCTCTGAGCTTTCTAAAGGAGGATTCAAAGTAAGTATTCATAAATGAGGGGGACACCCTCCTACAAATCCTCTCCCTTTTTTTCCTCGAATATTGGCTACCAAATGCTCATTAAACCTTTGACATTGTCTGAAAATTGACCAAAAAGCTACATAAAGCACACATTAGACTTCATGGCATAATGACTAACCCAATTCACTCTATCAACATAAATATAATAAAAAAACTTGCAATAAACTAATGAGAATGGTGGATTAAGCTAAGTTAGGAGGCAAAATGAGCCCATATAATTACCCATTTGTGGGTCTCATCATCACCCCCCCTTCTGAATGTGTTGCTCATTGTCTAAGCAACTAGTCCATGTCTTCATCTTTGATGGCCCTAATGGCCTCCTTGACATCCCATGCTTCTACTATTAGATCCTCTTCTTTATCATGGAATCCTACCTTTTTGTCCACTTCTTCCCACTGTTGTTTTTCTTCTTCCTCTTTTGTGCCCTCTTGCAGTCCTAGCAGCAGTGGGGGACTTAATTTAAGGCCAATCCAATTGACCTTCAAACATTGCATAGAGTGCTTGTACAGTGGCAGCCTCCTTAGTGCTGCTTTCATCCTATTTGGGGAGTGATACTCCTTGATCTGTAGGTTGTGTGGCAGTGTGTTCCACCTTCCCATACAGGCATGAATGCAGTCATCTCCAAGAAATCTTTCCATGTCCTCAAAATGTGCAATAGCCTGGGCCTGATCAGTGATGTACTTAGGGGCACTTTGAGGATCATTTGCATGTAGCTAGTGTGTGCTAATGAGGGCCATAGGGTCTGATGGCTCTGCTCTAATCATTAGGGACCCATTTTGTTCTTTTTCCATCATCTTCTTGATTTTTGTTGCCCTTTTCTCCTCATGAATCATCCATGATGCCATGGCCATCAGCTGTAAGTCCCCTAACCTAGCATTGGGGTCCCATAGGTTCATATTAGTGAGGTCCATGTTATGTAAATAAAATTCTGAAACTTTGCCTTGTCTTCTGCTGAACTGTGGTCACATAGGTCCATGAATTGTCTATGATCCTAAAAAGGCATGGTGCCCCTCTATGCCAAAGTCTTGATCTGGAACTGTAGCCATTGGTCTTTGAGGTATACTCCATATGATTTGGCTAGTTGTCTGCACTATAGTGCCTCCATAGACTAGTTGGCCATGCATGCTAATTAGGTTTCCCTTTCTTGTAGCTATTTCCTTAACATTTCATTTTTTTCTTCCAAGTGAGATCTTCTGATTGCTTCTGTATGTCTTACAATTCTTAATTCCTTACCCATCTGTCTTAGCTTGTTTTCCATGTGGCCAATGTCTTCTATCCCTTTGGACTTAGCAATCTGCATCCATCTATGGCTCCTTATCCTTTCTTTTTACAGTTCAAATAAAAGTGGGACTGGAAATTTCTGTGGAATGATTTTTCCCCCTTCAAGAAGGTTGTAATAAGAGCCTAAACTAGGCTAGGGGTCAGGTTCTTGTGTCTCTGCTATTTCATCCTTCCCCTTGGTCTGCTCTTCTGCCCTTTTCTCAAGTTTCACAGTCTCCTATAGCTTTGTTAGGGTCTCTTGTAGAGTAGTTTGTGCCTCCTGTAGGACTGTTTTTGAGTCCTGTAGTTTTATTCTTTCCTTCCAAGTGGAAGATCTAGGACTTCCACTTTCATAAGTAATAGGGGTTTTGGATGGAGATTCTTCCCTTTTGACAGTAGG
The DNA here is from genome assembly GCA_000404065.3 of Pinus taeda. Taxonomy (NCBI): domain Eukaryota; kingdom Viridiplantae; phylum Streptophyta; class Pinopsida; order Pinales; family Pinaceae; genus Pinus; species Pinus taeda. The sequence goes on from APFE030583799.1 coordinate 17,945, forward strand.
GAAATCTTCAATTATGATAGGCTCTTTTGAGGATGGTTGTGGCTTCCCTATTTTTATTCTTGTGCTTTTTCGAGCCTTAAAATACATTGATGGTTGCCTTTTCCTCTTTTGTTTAGGTTTAAATGGGGTGCTAAGGGTAGTGTTATCACTCAAGTTTTCTCCAAAGTTGTAAGAAAGGGAAAGGAGGTTGAGGTAACCACAAACCAATATTTTAGATACAGAATCTAGCCAATCTATATCCAGAGAGGGCTCTCTTTGTATGATTTAACTTTGTTTTGAAAGGTATTAGGCTAGTTATGAGGTTCAGGGGTTTTGTTTGATTTTTCGGTGGTGAGATTCAATAGAGCAGAGGTGTAAGACTGAGTAGTAAAATCCATTAGGCTAATGGAGTCAACGCGGGTGGCTTTCTAGATTTGGTTTCTTGATAGAGGATGGTTCCACAGGGCAAGGTAGTTAAATAGGGAACAAATAGAGATTTGATGTAGATGGAATGGGTTTAAATTGGGTGAAAGGCAGTTAAGAATCTTTCAACCTATTTAAAGAGGGAAAGTGGATGATTACTACTAAAGAGAAAATTAACAATTCCTTAACAAATAATCAACATGAAAGAATTAGGAAACAGGAGCAATTAAGAGTTACAATGCTTATTCTAATTCTGAAGAAAACACAGAAAATGATAACGGATGAACACAAAGTGCATTCAAGAAAATTCTGAATTAATCTTTATCTTTATCATTAAGATTCTGAAACACGGGTGATATAAGGAACAAGAAAAAATTTAAAACACAGATATAAGAGACTTATTGGTCTGGCGTTTGATTCAAGAATCCTGTGGAAAATCCTCTACTTCAATTCTTCACCCAGTAAGCACAACAATGGTTGATTCCAATAGCTTTCTATTCGAAAACTCAATGTTTACAGCAAAGTCTAGAAATACTCACCAACTTCGAATACTTCGTTAAGGGGGGTATTTATACAAAATATCTTTACAAAATATCTCATTGAGATAATATCTAGTGATGACTAATCGTTTTTTACAAAAGATAGAGACAAATATTCTCGAAAACAGGAAAAAGATAAAATGATGCTGTGTTGGCTGCTCCGTCTTTGTCAGATGTGCTGGGGGTAGGCCCTGTGAGTTGGTTTACAACTATCTTCCACTGATACTCTATGCTGGCTACTCTGTCTTGCTCGGATATTTCTTAGCCCTGATCTGATACACTTTGACCAGTATGACCCTCATTCATCTCTGTTTACCGCATCATGGTAAATGGCCCAAAAATTTTCATTTTACCAAAGATACCGAAGATAATTTTATAAAATTTCTAACATATCTTCCCACCCTTTCTGCTCTGGTAAAATATGCCTCTAAAGTTTCTTTAAGGTTTCATCAGTCTCTGTATATCAGAAGAAATTAGGTTGAATGGTGAATAGATGCTTTACCTCGTGCTCAATGTAGAATAAATTTTATAAGTTGTCGTAGAGGACTTGGCCAGATGGAAGTGCTTTCACTCCTGTAGCACTTGATGATGAAGTAATTTGATTGGCAGCATATTTATTCAATTTGTGTGCATAATCTACATGTTTCATCAGCTAGTCATTACTTGTTAAAGGATTGGGTAGACCCTTATCCTACAAAACTGTGAACTTTTTTGTGAAAGAATTAATCTCCACCTGCATGTCTTGGAATCTCCTTTCCAAATTTTGCATCAGAGTTCTCTTGGTTAGAACTCTCTTGATTTCCAGAATGGTGCCTGTCCTGTTTGCGATTTCTAGTGCTTTTAGTTGTTCACTGGTCTTGGTGTTCAAAAAATGTATTAGCTGGTTGGCTTGTTCAGGCATTTGTCCTAATAAAGCTCTCGTCTTTTGAATTTCCACTTGGGCTACTCTCACTAAGTCAATCTGCTCATAAATGGCTTGGATTGGTTTCCACACATTATTAAGGGATTGATAGATGCTGCCCCACAAAATTCCTTTGATTTCTGTCAGAGGTTTATCTAGAGAGATCCTTTTCTAATGCTCTCACTTTGTTCTCTAATGTTTTAACCTCCCTTATTTTCTCTGCAACATTCATTTTGGATTTGTAATAGTTCTTTGCTACTTTTGCCAATTGCTCTTTTACTAGTTTCAATTATGACACTTGTAGCTTTAATTCTTCCATGGATTTTATTAGTTGTTTTGTGCTCATATTAGTACTGCTGCCTAGTGTTGGTGTTGTTGCTGATGTACCTATGATTATCTCCGCTATGGTTGCGGTTTACCTTGATATAGAAAAGATAGGAGAAAATATAGGAGTGTAATTTGGTTAATGAGGCAATGGTGATGCCTTGCCCTTCCTATTTCTTCTCTGGCAGCTTCACACCTTGCCTGATGCAGACAAGCAATTAAACCTCCTTTAGTTGCTCTCAATATAAGGCTGGGACATTGGGAGCCAATACTATTCTAAGTGTGGAGGGGGCTTGTTATAGCTACAAATATCACTCTTGAGGTTTGTGATGGTGCACTCATGGCCTAGGGCAACCCATCCTTTATGATCTAATCCCAAATTTAAAAAACAGTGTTTTATTTCCTATACGTGACATTGCCCTGAGCTAAATGCGTGTATACGTGGGTCTATGTATACCCAACCCGCGTATATGTTTAAAAACAATTAAAAAAAAAAATCCTTAATTTCGAGCGGAGATCATGGGTTTTACCTATTGATTACCTGTTAGTGCCCGTGGCCCAACTGTTCCCAATGAGTTCCCAACTAAAAAAATGCTTTGGGAGAAGTATAAAAAGGCTTCTATGGGAAGGCCAAAGGGAAGAGAGAAGAGAGAGAAAGATTACTATGCTGAGATTTCTCTGACCAGGTCTGAAGATCCTTGTGCCTCCTGCACTTCCCCCATTCTACAGGAAACCCTTGTTTCCTTGTGTGTGTTGATGATTTCATACTACTTGAGATATCATGGAGTAAGTCATGGAAGGAGTTTGTTAAAGGCTTGAGACTGGACGAATCCGGGAGATGGTTCCGCTTGGAGCCTGCGAAAGGATGAATCAGGTGAAATTATTCCTTTTCTGTACTTTATTTGTCTATAATAAAAGAAACACATGTCTTTGTTCCTGATATAGATCTTCTTCATGTTTATGATATTCACGTTATGATTCATCTGTGAATGGTTGTTTAATTGCATAACTAACTACCTTTCCTTATAATATGAAGATGGTTTCTTTATGATGTTTAGTCCATATACTACTGTACTTTCTTGAATTGATTGTTTTATAGGTCAAAGGAGCAAAAGGAACTCCAAGAAGTGTTTGGACCTTGGAAGGCTCTTCTCAAACGTAGGACCTCAGGTATGCCCCCTATCATAGAGTTTGCTTATAGTAACATCATGGTTGTATGGAATGTGTGTTTCTTTGCATAGATAACCTCGAGTATGCTAGTGTATTCACCCAAGACCCTAGGGGAGTTTATCCCACAACAAAATTGGTGACTCCATTGGGGAAAACACTATTGTTGTTCCTAGTTTGGGTGTATTCAAGCCAATCAGGGCTCAACTATCTGTTTATCTTCTATTGATGTGTAGTTAGTGCCTGAATTGTAAGCTTTGATCAATTTTTTCCAAACTGTTTTTTGTTTTTCTTGGAAGCTTTTTTATACGTTGTTTTCTCTGTTTACAGAGGCGTATATAAACATCTTTCCTGAAGTGAACCTGTGTATACACATGTTTCCTTAAGCCTTGTCACGTATACACGCATCTATGTGCAAAGACAATTGCGTATATCTTTAATTTTCAAGATTTTTAAAATCTTTTTGTTTCTGAAAGATAGTATGCTAGTCTGATTTAGTTTGGAAAAATCATTGTTTTGTCACAGTCTTTAATTTACAGAAACCGTCTTTTTTCAAATTCTCTCTGATTATGAAAAGGTTGGCCTTGTTCGTTTTTCTTGCAAACGTCATTCTTTTTTGCTTAAGCACACAAGGTTTCTCGCAAGGAATCTTGGTTTCTCTGTGTATTCAGGGAAGAAAGATTGATTTCGATCTCTATGTTGAGTTTTGTTTTAATGACTGTTTGGTTTGCATGTTTGAACTATTTTTATGACCATATGCTTTTCTTGCTTTCTGAAAGTCGTTTGTTCACGCTTTCTTGAAAGTTGTCTTTTCAATCTTTTGGTTTTCATTTCCAAGCTCGCTCTCGCTACTTGTTGATTGTTAATAGCATTTTAAAGCACCTTTTTTGTTGATTTCCCACTTGTTTTGTGTCACAAACTCGCAAAGTACTTCATTGCCTATTTTTTGGTCATCAAGTTTCAGTCTTGTTAGAGCGTTTTTGAAAAGTCATTTTTGAGTTTCTTTTGAAGGAAACTTCTTGAAACTTTGTTTTGCTTTCTTGAACTTTGTTTTGATTGAGTTTTCCTTTTTGTTGAGTGAAAGTGCCTATTTGTCTATCTTCATCTTGCTTTGAGTGCTTAGACGAAATAAGCAACAAAAACTTATATTGCATCTAAACATTTAAGTGGCAAATCTAAAATTGATAAACATGCAACTTTCATCTTTTGATTTAAGAGTAGTTTTGAATTTTGCATCGGCATGTACTTGTTGCATTAGGATTATTTTGTGCATATTTCTGGGCATTTATAGTTTTGTTAGCTTTTGTGAGTGTGAAGTTTGAAGAAAAGAAAAGAAAAATCTATAGATTTATTTGAAGTTCCTCTGAACCCTATAGAAATTTCTTTTCACCGAAAAATGAAAACAAGTGCATTTGCATGTAGTTTGGTTTTTATTAATTCATTTTGTGTTAAAAAACCACTAGTTTCACTTCCGTTTATCCCTTGACTTAAATAACAACCCATTAAAATCAAGCGCTAATTTAAAATATACTAGAACTTTATATTTGTCGAGTTAGATACATCAACAAGTTTTAGGATATTTTAGGGCCTTGGATTAGGCAAGTGGAGAGTTAACTCTCCAAGGCCATTTTAAACTGTCAAACATAGGAGTCTGAATAGTGAGTGAAATCCAATAGCATTAGGAAGACCAGGAAAGCTCCGGATCTGGGAGTTAAGCACGAGGTTCTGTAAAGACAGGGAAGAGAGATACCCCCTCTCCTACTTGTCCAACTTACCTCACGACAATTCCACCTGGCTTCTGATATGAGTTGGTAACCTTAGCTGCTACTCCTAGGGATCTACACAGGTGGCTGCAGAGGGGAATCCCATGGCACCTGAGGTCGACATTATATCACTCTCAACGATACTACTGGAGGGCACCCTAACGAAGCTTGAGGGCTTGCACCGGCACAGGCTGTTGTTAGGAGGTCAACATAACTTCCTATGTTACCTTCGCTGATAGGAATGGGCTGTCATTATCCCAAACTATCTTCGAAAGGCCCCTTACTTCACTTTCTCATATTTTGGTGTCCGGTCCTAATCACCCGGAGCGGAAATACTTGGAAGTTGTTCGATTGGCTGATATATTTAGGGACTTTATAGTGTGTTCTCTGTGCTCCAAGTTGGCCTAGCTTTCAGTTTTTTGAGTCTTTAGTTAGATATTAACAAAAAAATCAAAGTGGCTGACCGATCACCTAGACAGTCTTGAAGACTTTGTGGTCTTTCACCACCAAGTTTAGAGCCTTCACCTAGAAGGCACAGAGGTAATACTGCCAGTGGGTTTCGTCCTGTGGCAGCTAATGCATCAAGGACTGATCCTCCCCTTATGGGCATCATTGTTCAAGGTAGACTTGGTACTTCCACAGGACAAGAGAGAAATACTCTAGTACGTTCTCAATTTCTCTTTCAGATGGAAGATAATGTAGAGGTAGAAGAACTCTCAAAGTCGTTAGTGGCTCAGAATTCTCCCCTACTTCCTAGTCATCCGGAAGTATTACAATACATTGCGTTTCCAACACATCGAATGTCAAGTCCAGGTCACATTACGAACTTATCATCGATGACCACTACTAGAAGCATGGCTTCTACTACAAGTGCTACGACTGTGGAGACTCTAATATCTATACAAGGGGGAGGAACTATTTCCATCCCCTCCACTTCTTTATTCGGGTCTTTTGCTAGCACATCTTTAGTTGGGTCTACCTCTATCCTTCTACAAGTGGAAACTCCCAAACCAATGCTTTTAGTTCTGGATTTTTCCCATTTGGCACCCATTGACAGGGTATTCCGTCAGTTCCGTTTAGTGCCGCCACATCCATGATGGGAGGATCGGCTTCATTCCAGGGTTTTCCTTTTGGAAGTGGTCATATACCACATTCCAACCCAACAATTGGGTCTATGCCTTTCTCTTCCTTAGGACAAGGTAGAAATCCTTTTCAAGGTTGGACTAACCCTATAGTTAGTAGTATGGGAACTGGGAATTCGTTTCTCGGCCAACAAGGGAATAGGCCATACTCCACAGTTAGTTCATTTCGTAGTATTACTCCCCTAGCCTCTACCTGGGATCCTTATGAGGGGTTGTCTACTCCTTATAATCCTTTAGGAGGAAGCTTTGCTGGTTATGGAGGTTTTGCGGCCGGAGTTGGTCCAACTCTGAGTTATGCTAGATCACAAGGCATGCCTTTTGGTTCAGCTCGTTCTGTAGGTTACTTCGGGTAGCCTGGTGCCTTCCAAAATCTAGGCCAATCTTTTTAGAACATTGGGAATTCTACCCAGTCTGGGTGGAACCCCCAAGGTCCTCCTAGGCTTCCATTTCTGGCAACTTTGAACTTGCCAGACCTCATAAAGTTAACAAACAATCCAATCAAATATAATCCAACCTAGCCTCTGGTCCCAACCAATCTCCCTTCGGACATTCCAAAATTTGAAGGGAAGAGTGGTGAGGACCCAAGCGACCATGTGAGCACATTCCATTTGTGGTGCTTGTCGAAGTCCCTTACTGATGATTCAGTTAGGTTGAGACTTTTTAAGCGCACCTTGACTGGTAATGCAGCCAAATGGTATATAGAGTTGCCAGGGGGTAGCTTTACATCTTTTGCCAACTTAGCTAATATTTTCTTAAATCATTTCTAGTTGCCCGTCCGTTATGATTCCGGAACTAAACTTCTGTCCAATTTTCGTCAAGACATGGGAACTCACATTTTTGACCATATTCAGGAGTGGAGACGGAGAAAGAGGCTCATTAAATCCGAAATCCATCCGGAGTACCATCTCGAATGGTTTTTGAAATATTTACAACCTGAGATCTCTAAGGATGTCTCGATGTCTGAAGTTTACTTCGAGGAGAAAGCTATTTTTAGGGCCCAACAATTAGAATTAATCTACTCTCAGTCTGGGATCCTACAAAAATACTTGCCAGATGCTCCTGGGTCGAAGGTTGACATAGCCAAGTTGAAGCCAGGTCCCCATGGGGATGGTATCGTTGGATCAGTAGACATGAATGCGGTGAACTTATTGAGCCAATTGCAATAGTTGTCATTGCAAATTGCTTCAAACAACCAAGTCACATCGTCTACTACTTTGTCTTCCCAACCCTCTTCGATTAATGCCATCCAATCTGATAACCCCAAAGGAAATCAAAACTTCAATGGGAAAAATAAAGGACGAGGTAAGAAAAAGAATCAGGATGGGAAGGATGACACAAATAAATTTGGCAATAATGATGGTGGGGGTAGAAATGAGTCTAGAAAGAAAGTCAAGTTTCCATGCAAGTTGTGTAGTGGAGACCATTTAACTCATCTCCGCCTGAAGATTCAGGACGCTCAATGTTTGTTAGGGCAACAAGGGGCTTCTAGTTCTCAAGTTGTGTTAACCAACCCTTTTTTGCAAGGGCAACAATTGCTTGCTGGCGTGAGTTCAAATCTTGGTACCTCCTCAGGGGGCAGCCAGGAAGGGGAAAAATCGTCGAATGTTTTCATGATGGGTTCTAATGTACATGTGGCTACTCGGTCATGTGATTACGGTGAAGCCAAAACTTCCAAGGACAAAACTGCTCCCATAAATACCAACCTTCAGATTGAGCGACCCCCTATTGAGACTATACCACGGATAGTAAAAGGTTCCCTAAACGTGCGACTATTAATCCTAACGCTAGGGCCGCCCAGAATTATTCCATTATGGAGGATCTGGACCAGATTCCATGCACCATGTCCACTTTAAAGGTTCTCCAGTCGTCTCCGGCTCAACGAAGTGCTTTACTCTCAGTAATTGGGGCAGTTGATCCAACCAACTCTTCAGTGCTCACTTTTGACATGTTATATGTCAAAAAGCGACTCCCTCATCACATGGATTTTTAGATAAAGTCTACTTACCAAAATATTAATATTTTCCGCCCCGTTATTGATGAAGGAGCTTCCACGTGCGTTATGTCGATGTCTTGCTGGAAGGCCATTGGATCTCCTTCGGTTGTTCCTTCACCTACCCTTCTAACTACGTTTGATGGGCATTTTCACAAGCCACATGGGATTATCCCAGCCTTTCCTATATGTGTTGGAGGAAAGGTCGTCAATATTGAGGTAGAGGTCATAGATGCTAACCTAGACTATAATCTCCTCTTAGGAAGGAATTGGGTATACGAGATGCTTGTCGTTGTTTTGACTCTATTTCGTGTCCTCTTCTTTCCTCATGAAGGGAAAATCGTTAAGGTTGACTAGTTGGATTATTGTCCAGTTGATCCTCAAGCAACTTCTGACTCTACTGTCCTGTTAGTGGATAACCCTCACTCGCCTACAGAGAATCTAGGAGTTGGGATGTATTCCTCATTGATGGGTACCTTTGAGTTTCCCTCTTCTATCGCTCGAATCAATGTCGTTTCATCATCTAAGGAGTCTCCTCGAGAAGGGTTCTTTTGAGCTCATTAATTTTCAGACCCTTGGACCTTTCCTTCACCTATGACCACATTAGCTGAAGGAAAAGTAAATGGAATGGCATCCCCTATGTCCGCGGCTGAGCTTAGATACCAGTCTTTCGTTAACTCTACAGATGACCACTCCGCTCCTTCTTCTGAAGAGGAGTTTGAGGATTATGTGGCCCCAGCTTGGGCCTTTTATTCCACCTCTGCCTTGGACTGCTTAGATATGGTTTTAGCTTTTGAAGAAGCAATCCTCGAAGTGATGATGGGTGCAGATCGAGCTTGGGAAGACTTACACCATCGTTCATATTTCCTTCCTTCATTGCAGGAAGTGGAAGCTAGGTTCTCCAAGATATTCACTAGTGATGCTTGTAAGATATCGAATCCTTTGGCTCCAGCACACTTTCGTGCCGAAGGTAATATGTCACTAATATCAGAACGATATCTATAAACATCTTTAGGGACCCTAACGTGATTGAGAATCTCTTCATCAGAACTGAATGTTCCCCTGAAGAAGTGCAAATTTACACCGACCTTTTCAAGGAATTTCAAGATGTATTTGCTTGGTCTTATGAGGAAATGCATTTTGATCCATGATCTGCTTCATCTATCCATGATATCTCTCTTTTATTCTTCTTCTCCACAAGTGTTTCTTTATGATTTGAACTTACTATATTATTTTAGCATTAGATTTTGACATTAGGAAGGTACTCCTACCAATGAAAATCATTTATGACAAAGTCAAACTAGTCTTAAACGTTTATTGTTCACTACCTAGCTCATGGAATGATAAGCCCATGATAGGCCCGTGAGAGGGTTGAAAGAAGGAGGCTTGATTAGGAGGGCATAGTTAAACTCATCAATGGCTTAGGAAGGCTTCACTATTCACTTTTACTGCGTTGAAGGCAGTGAAATGTCAAGGCTCACAAGAGGATTTCAAGGTGCGCTTCTGCACTCAAGCAAGAGAGATAAAGAGAACTCAAGGGTGCAAGGCACAAGTTCGAAGCACAAAGGAGATAATTTTTTGTCTTAGGATGTAGTAATGCACTCAAGGAAACCTAAGGAGGGTGCAAGGGTGCACACTAAAGGGATTAAGGGGTTAGACTTCAAACCTTACCAATGTGCTTGTGCATTCAAGAGGAACTAGGAGGGTTCAATTCTTTGGGTTGAAGGATTGTGATTAAATGAAGGCTTCAAGCTTCAAGAATGTTCCATGCACCCTAAGTGAAGAGGGAAGGATGAAGGCTTTGTGTTTCAAGAGTGTGCCATGTGTTCAAAAGGAGACAAGGCTTCTTATTGGGTGTATTTTTATAAGGGAAGGAAATCTTGTTTTTCTAGAGTCTACTTCATTTTTTTGAAGTGTGTTTCATTGTCCTGAAGTGCGTTTATTTGTTTTGAAGTATGCTTCATTATTCTAAAGTATGCTTCTTCACTTCATGAGGTAACAAAAGGTTGTGACACTTATCCTAGGAAGTACTAATGCATTGTGGGAGGGAGGAGACCTTAGAAAATACTTAGTCCACAAGTATGGAAGTAAAATATATTTCAATGAAGCTCACGAATGAGTTTCGCTCATCTCCTAGTATGAGGGTTAATGCCTTTACAACTTGCACTGAGGAGAAGGACCAAGAAGCGATCCAAAATGTCCAAGTGTGAGACCAACAATGTAAGAGAGGAAAATACATTCGAACATGACTCAAACTTAGTTCACACACATGAAACCATCAATACAAGAAAATAGAAAGCACAAGACTCATGAAAATTAATCGCACCTTGAAACCACAGTGAAACGACACTTATTTCTAAGTGCAACAATTAAAACAACACATTACGACACTTAGAACACAAGTTACGACAAAAATGATGAATTTAACCAAAAGGTGTGTTGAGGTGTAGGAACTTGTCTAGCACATATTCTCATGATATGTAATGCCATCGAATGTAGAAGAGTGCAAAAGAAATAACTTTGGTAGTACGCAAAGGTCACAGACGCAGGACTGAAAACAACAAAAGAAACACTTATGCCAGGAGGAAGACATGAAGACGACACTTGAAAAATGTGAATTACCTTGAAAGTGACACATGCCAGAGAAAATATAAGAAGAAAACAACACTTATTAAAGTGAAAGCAAGCAAAAGTGAAAGTCATGAATGTGAAATCTACACTTATGAAATCGAAGGTGCTCCAAAAGCGACAGTTGGGAAAACTCACCTAAATAGAATTTACAAACACAACAAAAGTGAGGAAGAATGCCAATGAAAGTATGCACTAACTGTGAACATAGGTTGAAAATCACCAAGACACTATATAGATGGGCAATACTAACATGTTCAAGATTGCATAGAAGAAGTGTGCTTATGAATTCATCAAGGACTAAGCATATGTAGGAAAGTGAATTTGACACTTAGAATCTTATAAGAACAAGAATCAAACATAAAAAAATTGACCAACCATGAATGGATTATGGAACGAAAAATTTTAAGATCCTTAGTAGGCTCCAAAATTCAAGTGTAAGAAAAATTTTGGAGGGTATTGATCACAATGTCAACACGTGTAAACAAAATGGTAGAACTCCAACTTATCTATTTGGTTTTAATTCTCTAAGTGAAGGGTCTTAGTATTTCAGGAAGTATTGATTCATCTCACGGATTATCTTGTCTTCCATACTTGACTCATTTGGAAATAATATCCCCTCCATTTCCTTACTCGGTTAAACACCTATCAAGGATTGCCAAATCACAATTGTTTCGATAGAGGAAAGGGTAATATATAACTACAATTTTAAGATAATAAGAGTATGAGTTTTCATCTATGGTGTTTCTCCCCTACCAACAGGTCTTGACAGTGCCTTGATAGAGTCACTATAGGAACAGAAGCATTGCTTCACTATTAGCAAGCCTAAATAGTACCCTTACAGGTTTACTTGCTTCACCTCTCTGAGCAGGAATCGTATCTCTTATTTCACCCTTTATTTTTTTTATATAGACATGCTTCAACACTTATTTATTTACAGAAGTAGAAGAGGGATCTCAAATTATTGAGATCAGGAAATGCTGTTCCTTTAGAGAAGGTAATGTAGACCTCTAAGATTGGTTTTCTCTCTAAATGATTTTCCCCTACCTTTCTCTACTTGATTGGATCAACAAGACAAAAACTATTTACTTACAGTACCATGTTAAGGAATGGGGATTCTAGAATATATATGGGTTTTACAGTTTGAACAAAACTTTTAATTGGAATGGATCATATTTTCGATTCAAACACAATTGACTTTAAAGATATATAAAGCAAATATATAGAAGAGGTAACAGATTATCCAAGCACTCCTCATCATCAAAAGTACTCTTTTCAAGTTTTGCCACATTGTCTTTTGAGAAAAAAGGAACATATTTCATCCAAAGTCTTATTAGAAACACAAAAGAAAAGACATAATGAAGAATAATCAGAAACAAGAGACAAAGAAAATGGAGACTGAACCCAAAAGAATCATTCCAAAAATAAAATAGATGTAAAGACTAGATGGAGAGTAGGAATGAAGGTGGATGCAATGCAAGGGAAGCTAAATGCAACTAAGCATACTCCTAAAATAACTAGATAGAAGGTTAGGTTTAAGTTGAATGATATTTCCAATGAAGCCACCATTTTGTTGAACGTCTAATCACAAAGATAAGAGAAATTACAACCGATATATGATCATGTGCAATAAAAAATATAGAAGCTTGAACATCTTGCACAAAACATTGAAGGTATTTCTTAATAGAAGAAAGACATTTCATATGACCTGACTTTACCCAACATGCCACCTTACCTTCTCGAGGAAAACCAAGAAAACCTTGATGGCTCCTTGTGAATGTGCCTACACTTATATTTTTTTGCTTAGCAAACATCAAGAAATATCGGAACTTACTTTTAGAAAAGGGACTTTCTAAGTAAGAGGCATTCGAATGATCATAAACGAGATCATGAAATTCAAAAACATCCACTTGATGAACCTGAAATCCTTGAAAATATTAATTCTCAATTAATGTAATGGAATCAAGAGAAGAATCTTGTAAAGGAAAATGAACCTGATCATATTCAGAAGGCTTGTCAAGATAGTTAGGACCTGACATAACCATGAACAAAGGTTGAAGTGCCTCAACTACTTGACAAGTGTCTAAATATTGAGATGACAAACAATAAATATCAATTGGTGTAAAACAACCATCATTAGGTACACTAGTGGGAAAATTATCAGTTGAATGAAAGTTGTTAGAATAAGAAACATGATCAGATGGCCGCATTAAGGCATAATATTCTTAGTTAGGAGATGAAAATGATAGATCAGTTTGGATGGATTTAGAAACTATTTTGAATGAAATAATAATCTTCCTCATATATTGAATCTGAAAAACCATCTACTTGTGACTCGCTATAAATTGTACTCACATAATAATAATTAAAAAGGAATGCCAATATGGAAAACGCATGAAACCATTCAAAATGTAGCAAATAAAAAAGAGGAACTTGATTCACCAAATAGATGAAGCATTCACTAACATTCAAGAGGAAATATAGTGCCATGAAGAAAATGATTAGTAGTAGAATATTAACAAGAAATATTAGTAGTTTATTATTTTCAAAAGATTGTGATAGGTATGAATCCTTCGACCAATAATAATCTTCAAAATGATCAACTTCATAGTTTTGTTAATTCATGGAAGGTATAGATTCCAAAACCAAAGTTTGATACAATATATTTGCATGAAGATGAACTAACTAAAACCAAATATTGAATCCAACCAAAAACCAAATCTTGAAACTTGAATAAGATATATTCAAAATAACAAGCATCTTTCAAGAAGGAATTTGCATTCAATGAACCCGTAAACATAAAATAATTTTATGAGACAATATAGATCTGCCTTAGTTCAAGGACATTAGCAGAGTTGCAAGGACCTGATGTAACCATCAATGGATGTTAAAGTTCCTTGACCTTTTGGCGAGTCCCATAACTTTCAATAATTGTAGAATAGCATTTTGAATATTGGCACAGATCATGAATTATGCGTGGAAAACTATCATCAATAATTTCAACAAGGTCACTATTATCCAAATGGAAACCATCTACATTATTGATTCTATCAAAATTTACATCTTCAACAATCATATTACCCAAGTCATAAGGTTCTTACAATTACACATCTAAATGTGGATTGATCAGACAAATCTCATAAGTAACTCGGATAGAAGAATTTTCTTCATGAAAAATTGAAAACGATAAGGTACAGAATGAATACCCAATGATTTAATGATTTATTTATATTCCTGTTCATCCTAAATAACCTCACTACCTTAAGGGAATTCAAAATCTAACTCATTAGATGATGAGCCTGAAGAGCATCAGCGTATTTGCATTACAAAAAGTAGAACACAAGGGATACTGAGGTGAAGTAGAAGTTTCAATAAGAACATCTTATTTAACCAAATTATATTCAATATCTAAACATTTTGAAAAACAATTTCCTTGAGAGATCAAAATATCAAAAGGTGCACTTGGGAAACCATAATTATGGACAATAATGGAGTTAGAGTAAATAGAATGATGGTTTTCCAAGGCTTGAGATTGATTAGGAAAATCAATTTCATATGATTGATTAATGGGATTTCTAGATTCAAAATAAAACAAATATGGAAGAACATAATATTGAAAAAAAGGATTTCGGAAAAGAGAAGAAAGTTCAAAATAATTCTCACTTTCCTACTCCTATACCTATGAAATGTGACTACCTTGCACCTAACAACAATTTGCATTTAAAGAGGTTGATAAAACAAATCTAGGGGCAAGGGATCATGAGAAAAAGATGATAGGGGAGGATAGGAATCCATATCAAATTCAATAATAGAGTTATGAGTATAAATACCATCATGAGGAATGGATATATTAGTATTAACCATAGGTTGCATGAACCATTCCAAAGTTTCCTCCATTGGATCTAGATCATGATAAATCGATGAAGGGCGAAGTGGAAGATGAATGATTTGATTTGAAAATTTCCCAACTTCAACATTATCATAGGGAGTCACCCAAATTATTACTAGAAAAGGAAGAGGACAAGGAACAAACTAAACAATAGGTTCCTCTTCCAAAATTAGTGATGTCTCATGATTTACAAGAGTTGGGAGTAGAAAAATATGGGGGTTTTGACTCATCGTGTAAAGAGATCCAAACCAAATGTTCACAATTTTTCTTAAAGAAATACCATTTGATATATTTTCCATGAAAATAACTAAATAAATGAAGGAATCCATTATAAAAAGATTCAATTGATTTAGTAGGGTGCCTTCCTAGTTGATGAATCCTTTTAAGAACATCTCATAAATCATATCTATCAAAATCTTGATGAAGCTCCTTGAGTTATTAATCAAATGAATACATGGAAGAAGAAGGTAGGGTATGAGACCATAGGTTAACTCAACTTTCAAGGGTGAGGAAGAAAAGAACAAAAGATCTTCATCATTGATATCATAATACACAAAATGTAAGAAATCAAAGATGTGCTCAACTATGGATGTTCCATCTTCACCATCGAAATTCAATTGATATAAGTCATTAAGAGGCTCATCAAGAATGAAAAGTTGACCACCGGATATATTGGACAAACACCTCGAGCATATGATTTGACGATGAGCCATTAAAGATAAGAGATTCAACAGACTTAAAGGACCCAATTTGTCATTTATCCCTCCTTCTAGTGCCATAATATTGGTGGTGTTGGATACCACCAACATACAAAGGGGGTCTCTGATGTGAAGTTTCAATTAGACCTCACACTATTTGGAGTAGGAGCCCCATCCAAAGTATCAAACTAACCACCATAAAAAAAAGGGTTCACCTTGGTTGCAATGGTAAACATAAGAGATTATATACATAGACCTTGAACAAGCAAGTAAGATGACATTCTAAAAGAATAATTTCAATCTTTAAAAGGAAACCTTCTTGAGCAGAAGATGATAGTCAGTCTCTGGAAGGATGTAACAGTACTAACCTAAGAGATAGACATGAGAGCATGGAAATATTCGTTAGAAAAATAGTTCACATAATGATTATTAAAGAGAATACAACACACATTCAACAAGATGAGTACCAAAGACACCGAAATAGTTCAATTTCTCCAGTACATATGAACACAACATATACCGTAAATATCCCAAGTATAGTCCTAAAAGATTCATGATAAATGCATGAAAATGTGTTGGCTCATTGAATTTCAATTAGGGGAAAGATCCAAGAAACACAGTTACAATGATTAGACACTAGTTTTAGTAATGGAACATTAAGTCGCTTCTTTCTTATCCAAAGAATAGTTTTTGTTGAAAATGCAACAAGAAATTCCTAATTTAATTTGCCCATGAATTAAATTAGGATAAAACCAAAATTCCACATCACAAGACAACTTGAATGAGTTAATTGAGTTTTTATCACTTAGTTATATTAGTTTATTTGAGTTGAGGGTCTAACTTGAGTTGTGTAAAGTGATTCTTAAATTTTAGGATCCTAGTTTGAGTTAATTTCAGTTTTAAAAACTTAATTGAGTTAAATTTAGTTGAATTCAGTTAAAATAGTTCCAATTGTTGGACGAAATAGTAGGAGGTTTAGCAGTGGGATGAAGCTTCAATGTTCAACCAGTTAACTTATAAATCAACTATAATTAACTCATGCATGCATGAAATTTGAGTTACGCAGTTGAGATTGGAGTTCAAGGGAAATGCGCTATTAGTTGAAAACTAGTTCAAGTTGTACAGGTGGTGCATGTAGCTATAGAATTGACCTAAAGGAATTGCGCAATCTAGATGAGGAAAATTCATATTAGATAGGGGCCTAATTCCCATGGAAACAATGAAAGGAAATAGGGACTTGGAAAATTAGGAAATTGGTTAAGTATTGACTAGAGGGAGGTTGTGAAGCAGTGAGATAGATTATAATAGTACAGAGGTTTCTTGGGCCTGAGCAAGCATTGTATTTGTTCTGTATTTTCTAAATAGTGCAATACAAATAGGAAGGGGTTTTGAGTAGTTTATTTCCCCTTAGATAATTCTTTGAGCATGATTGATTGATTCTTGTCTCATGTTTATGATATGATTTTTGGATCGTTTAATTGTTTCCGCTAATAAGTAGAGTAGATTCAAGTATTTTGTTATAGAAAATTACATAAGTAGTTTGAATCTACAAGGAATTTATACATGGTTTTAGAGCTATAATCACAATAGACAAGAGAATTCAAAGTATGTGCAGGAGGTTCAAATTATAAGATCATTGTTGCAGGCTTTCTCCAGGATTGAGAAGATGACATCCACCAAACTGAGGATCAAGTATGTTTTGGAAGGAACCATAAATTTTGTGGCATGGAAGATTCGTATGGAGGAAGTATGAGATGATAACGAGATACTATATTACATCAAGCCAGATGTAGTTAAACCCCCAATGGTCGATGCCTAGGTTCTTGCTTAGTGGAGGAAGGATGTAGCTAAAGTGAGGAGGATCATGTTGGAGGGAGTTTGACATCATATTGTCTCGAATGTCCATGGGAAGTAAACTTCATTCATGATTTGGAAAACATTGAATGAATTGTTTCAGAACAACAATGACCACATGAATATGAAACTGAAGGACAAGCTTCATAGCATCAAGATGAAAAAGAATGATACAATTCCACAGTACATGAGAAAGTTTACACAATGTCGTGATGCAATTGGTAGGGTCAGTTTCACCATACCTAAAGAATATTTGGTAGCTCTAGCTTTGTTGGGTCTTCCTAAGAGTTGGCATAGTTATTAGGATTCTACTATTTGTATAAGAAAACCACTGAGTTGGGAGCATTTATGGTCCAATCTAGTGCAGAAATAAATAAGGTAGGATAACCGAGATGGCATCTCATCGAAAGAAGAGGAAGAGGACCTTGCATTAGTTAGAAAAGGAAATAAAGCCAAGGGAAATAAGTCCTAAGGTGAGCAGGGAAAAAATAAATACTTTTCCAACATCAAGTTCTTTCACTGTCATGAATTCAAGGACTATGCCACGAAATGTACACAGAAGAAGGAAAGAAAGAAGGAGCTTGTAATAGCAACAATAGGTGAAGCTATAACTTCATAATTCGAGATTAATTTTTCTCTAATTGCATGCATGGAAAGAAAAATAATGGGAATCATGTTCGATAGTGGTGTCTTGTTCCATATGACGAGGAATGTAGATCTCTTCAATGACTTGTTGGAGAAAGACCTCTAGCACAACATTGATTTTGGAGACAACGAGAGGTATAGTGTGACCGTTATAGATATAGTTACTTTTCAGAGGGAGTTTGGCTCCCCTCTTAGACTCAAGGATGTGATTTTGTTTTTTGATCTAAATAAGAATCTTGTTTCCATCATGGTATTAGAAGACTGTGGCTATGCTATGATATTTAACAAAGGAAAGGTTTTCGTTAGACACATCACCACAGGATAGGTGAAGCTGATAGGTGTGTGAGTCAAGAAAATGTATGAACTTGAGTTTGAAGATGCATGAAAAGCCTTGAGGAGAAATGAAAAGTTTAGAGACTTGGTGGTTGAGAGGGAGCATAATTTTCCTCTCAAACGTAAGCCTTAGAAGTAGCCTCAACAAGTTGTGGAGAAACGACAATTAGAGAAGCAAAGAGGAGACATAGTAGAAACATCCATTCAAGCAAGGACTTCTAGTAGGGGGAAATTTTGAGCTAAGTGGGCAAAGGGACCACATTCGGTCATATCGCCAGTTGTGAGGTGGGGCAATCAGAAGCAATGGTCCCAAGAGTTGCAAAAATTTGGATAGGGTCCGTTGAAGTGTGTTTGTTTCATGGATCATTACCTTGCTACGGGGTCCACAATATTCAATAGTAGGAGGATAAATGTTAGTATGATAATGGGGAGTGAAAATAAGTGTTGAGATAAAATCAAGGGACTCAATAGTAGAGTTAGTGGTAGCATAGCTTTCCCAGTAGACAGTTGTTGATTGATTCAATGCTTAATTCTATTGCAGTAGAAGAAAAAAAAATGAGAGGTGTTCCATGCAATGCATTCCAAAGTTGTTGGATCAACATACATGTGCATCCCTTTCTTGTTGAGAGGGAGTGTTGAAAATGCAACAAGAAATTCCTAATTTAATTTTGCCTTGAATTAAATTAGGAGAAAATTGAAATTCCACACCACAAAACAACTTGAATGATTTAACTGAGTTGTTATCAATTAATTAGCTTAGTTAATCTGATTTGAGGGTCTAACTTGAGTTGTGTATATTTATTCCTAAATTTTCTGAGCCTAGGTTGAGTTCATTTTAGTTGTAACAATTTAATTCAGTTAAATTGAGTTAAAGTAAGGTAAACTAGTTCCAACTATTGGAGGAACTAGTAGGAGGTCTAGCAGTGGGGTGAAACTTCACCCTTCAACTATTTAACTGATAAATAGATTATAATTCACTCATGCATGCATGAAATTTGAGTCACCCAGTTGAGATTGGAGTTCAAGGGAAGTGTACTATCAATTGTAAACTAGTTCAAGTTGCATGCAGTTAGAGAATTGACATAAAGGAGTTGTGAAATCCAGATGAGGAAAATTCTTGTTAAATAGCAGCCTAATTCCCAAGGAAACAAAGTAAGTAAATAGGGACTTAGGCAAGTAATAAATTGGTTAAGTATTGACCAGAGGAAACTTGTGAAGTAGTGAGATAAATTATACTAGTGCATAGGTTGCTCGGGCTTGAGAAAACATTGTATTTCTTCTATATTTTCTTATGAATGAAATATAGATAGGAAGGGGTTTTGAGCAGTTTCTTTCCCTTATATAAATATATAAGAATATATGATTGAATCTTGTCTCATGTTTATGTTGTGATTTCTTGATCCTCTAATTGTTTCTGCTGATGAGTAGAGTAGATTCAAGTCCTTTTTTTTGCAAATTCCATAAGAAGTTTGAATCTACAAGTAAATTTTATAGTTTTTTCCCTCTTATGTCAAGTAGATAAGCCAAGAATAACTCTCCAAAGCTTAAGTTGCCTAAATCCTTTTGCTTACTTATGAGGTTGATTTTATAACAAGGGACATGAAGTTTCATATCCCATGACTCATTGACTTCTAAAATGTCCTTTGAACTTCTAAACAATTGTTGAACTTCTAAATTAGCTTTGGAATTCTCCATGTGACTTTTGACTTCTTTTAAAGACATTTTGTCCATATATGACTAAATGACTTTTCATATTCCACATATGACTCGTGGAATTCTAGACACTACATTTTGTCCTTTTCTTGAGAATACATCATTACATTCCACATTATGATGTGGCATGACACATTGACTATTATGATGACATGTATAAGTTACAAATTTATAATGATGACATGGACTTAATGATGAGGTGGAAATGCCAAGTTGACTTCCTTGCTTCTTCATCTTGCATTCTTGATGGTAGATTTGATCTATGATTCATCTTTATGAAGGATCCACTTTATTCTTCTCCTTCACCCTCCAAAGGGTATTTAATGACATTTAGAATCCTTTAAGTCATCACTCAATGTATTCTTTATATTTTGATCCATGATCTACTTCAGGTCTCCATAATAGATATATTTTATTCTTCTTCTACATACACATTTTCTTTATGATTTATCCTTGCTATATGATTTTAGCATTAACTTTTCATGATAAGAAGGTACTCCTTCTAATGAAAATAATTCATGACAAAGCGAAATCAATCTTAAAACATCTATTCTATCACTACCTAGCTCAGGGAATGATAAGATCATGGTAGTCGTATTAGAGGGTTGAAAAAGGGAGGATTGATTAAGACCGCACAATCAAACTCATCAGTCGCTATGGAAGGATCCACTATTCATTTTTACTGTGTTAAAGGAAATGAAAGGTCAAGGCTCACAAGAGGCCTTCAAGATGCGTTTGTTTGCTCAAGCAAGAGTGAGAGAGAACTAAAGGGTGCAAGACACAGGTCTGAAGAAATACGGAGATCATTCGTTGGTTCAATATGTGCTCATGCGCTTAAGGGAAGCTAATGGGGGTGCAAGGGCACACATAGAAGGGATGAAGGGGTTAGTATTTGAGCCTTCCCAGTGCACTAGAACACTCAAGAGGAACTAGCAGGTTGCAATTATTTGCATGGAAAATTTTAGGGGCTAATATTCGCCCAGTGGGCTAATTTTCCATTATTTTTCCACAAAAAGATTCGCCA